>BQNB010124283.1:0-19964 GCA_026074375.1 Tanacetum coccineum
ATTGCATCCCCTAAAACGGATTTTGCAAGAACTCGGGCATCTAATGAAAAGAGTTTTTAAATTCAAACAAGACAAGAAAAAAAATAACGAAACCTATAAAAAAATAACAGCAAATCATTACCCGCAATATTTCTCACAACACGTATGACTTGCAAGGCAGGGACAATCATCTCCACAAAAAGATTGACATCCACATGGATTGTATTGACGACAGGGCAAGTCTTCTTTATCAGAGATGCCTTTTTTCATGTAGTGGAATATACCAGACTTCCGTGAGTCCTTTAAGCGGCGGGTTTTACCTTTTCTGCGCATGAATTTGGATCCTCTTTGTGCTAAACCCTATTAAGTGGATTAACCAAAAATACAGGAATATGTTATAATTGTCAGCACTATTGTTCTTACTGCAATAAGTTACACACGGATACATCATATATACCTTATTACTCTCAGTATCGCAGCCATCATCTTGAGAATTTCCGAATTCGGACGATAGCTTTATCTCGAAATGCTTCAGGGCATTATGAACTTCCAAACATGTCTTTAAATCACCCATAAGATTTCTAGCTATAAGACAGCTGCAATAATGATAAAATAACAACATGTTACTGGAGAGGTTAAAAAAATGCTTTGCAACAAATACAAAGCATGCAGAAAATAAATCATAAAAAAGCAATGCACTAACCTGTTCCTGCCAAACATCTCAATACCCTTTTCAAAAAGCGACTTCTCAAACGTCTTCCAAGATTCGAAATCTGCAACTTGTTTGTAAGTACCCTCATCCCCAAACTCATTTTTCTTCTGTGTAGTGTCATCGGTACCAGTAGTTAGTTGATCACCAATAGGGACGGAAGAGTCTTTTCTCCTTGAACTTCTTGATCTATAGAATATTAGTTTCGGTGATGATGGATTTGCTTCTTCGCTTCCACTTCCTAAGATTTCAGATTCAAAAGCTATATTCCGCTGCCTTTTTTTCATGGAAACTGTGACATCATTGGTGATATTGTTGCTATTTCTGTGATCAGGTCCACGGTTTCTGACACTTATGTCTTTAGGTGTGGATGGAGAATTAGGAGTAGGAGTTGCATCATGAACAGTCTTAATCTCGGAATCACTGCTTTCAGAAACGTTGTTACCGTTTGATGAAGCATGGTCACTCTTGCAAGACCTTAACCTTTTCCCTAGAGACAGTCCACAATCTTTCTCCCTAGATACCAGAATCTCACAAGCATCTGATGATAGGCCAATTTTTTGTTCAATATCTAGCTGTATAAGAGATGTCCCTGCATTGCCGTCCAGCTTTGGGACCTAAGGAAATATCAGGTAGAAGGTCTAAGAGAACCAAATAAACCTTTTCAGCTATTACAATATACGAGAGACAAATACCTTGAGATAACAATGGGGTCCACAAGGAATGCTGTCCTCATCCACACCATTCCAAGGACGCTGCTTTTCGGCCTAATAAGAATATTCGGACTTAACATAACTACCCATAGGATTCAGGTCAATTTTAATGAACAAAGGTCAACTTACCGGGAATATAAGCTCTTGTGAATAGCCATGTAATTTACAGTCAAATATCTGTGAATACAAAGAAAAGAGATTACTTGGTTACAACAACTATAGCACCAAAACTAAGAACAAAACACATATATTAATAACACTTACAAGGCATCTTCGGCAAAATAGGTGGTCGAATGAATCCTGAGCTGCTTCAAGATCTTTTTCAACATTCAAATCTGTATGTCCGGAATTTGAGCTTCCTGTAGCATTCTGTTGACTAACAAGAGCTTCATATCTTGCCTGTATAAGATGTTAAACATTGTTTAGAACTAAAACGTAATAATAACCAAATAAAAAAGGAACGGTAAAGATAACAAAATTTCATATCCTGCATGTGCTTACCTTGACTTCACAAGGTTTTCTAGACATGCGTTGGGCCAGTGAATCATACACAACATCAGACGATCCGAGTTCTTCGATGGTCATTCTGGAAATATCACACATAACAAGAATATGCAGTAAGGCAGTGATATTATCTTTTGCAGAACTGAATAGACAAAAAACATGTATGGAATGGAACACAAATGCATATATACTAAAAGTTAACAAACCGGATGATTTTATCTTCAGCTTCGACAAACTCTTTCTTGTCCTTTTCTTCATCGACCATTTCTTCCTCACTGTCACTGCATATTAGAGTTTCGACATCATCTTGATCATAATAAATTCTCCTTCGACCTACTACAGATTGATCTTCTGTCATTTTTTGATTTCTGCATTTTCATACAACAGTTAAATACAAATAAGCAATTGTCCACTTTAATGACAGCCAGCATGCAGAAGAAACTTCACAAGATTACCATAATTAAACAGTTATGCTGAAACCGGTAACATAGAACAACTCATGTATGAGTTTATTGAAATAAATATTACTGTATAACTTACTGGATAAAAAGTAAAAAAGTCAGAAAACTAGCCATCATTGCTTTATGCTAAAAGTGAGCACAATAGAACTTTAAAAGAGACATGCAACTTCACCTATCCAAGAAAATCCACGTGGTGTAAGGGGGTATTTTTTCCACTTTTGGAAGGTTGATGGGTGGAATACAATTTTTGACTGGGCGAATGCCTGATGCAACGAGGGCTACTGAAGCATGTTTATCTTCGTTTATGCCGGCCCCATTTTGCAAATCAATTGCCTCCTTCATCCTCTTTGACAATAAAGTAACCGTTTCACCACCGTTTATAATCCCAGACTCTCCTCTTTCTTCTGATAACTTCTGATGATGTTTAGTCATTTCAGGCATTTTAAGCCGGTTCTTCTCCATTCTTTCCTGCAAGCGTTACAATTCAGCAGAAAATCATGAGACAGGTCTCTACAAAATAGTTATGTGCGTTATGACATTATAGTTGACCTAAGACTGTACCTTAATAGAAAGAACACGATCGTCATCAATAGTCTTCTTCAGTGAGTCAATAACCAGCGAAACTTTTGAGAGATTTGTGGTTGCTTCTTGCAATGCAGCTTCCTGTTTAATATATAAATTATGAAACAAAAACTAAAAAATGTGGAAATAGTAATAGCTAGAAAAGTAGAAAGCATGGCGTTTACTCATATATAAACATTCAGATACTTTTTTTCTGAAATTTAATATTGGTATCCCTAGTGAACTTAACAAGCCTCACCAGCTTCCTCAAAATCAATAGATTAATATTTACTCACCTGTCTTGTTAACAAAGAGAGTCACTGCAAATATGTAAAAGAAACACGGTGTCCTAGAAAAATAATGCCTATGTTTGTCCAAAAGAAACGTTTTTTTCGATATTACGCTGCGAGAAATGGAAACTACACCACCATTTACCATACATCAAATCCAAGGTTACACTAGTTCTATTTATAGTCTTGATCTGTATGAGATTAATTGGCATGAGTAACGTGTCACAAGAACGGATTGTAAACATGGGCCATTATAGAACTTTTCCATATCATTAAATCGACTCTAATCCAATAACGGCTAGGCGCATAAATGGGATCACTGAAAACACTTTCAATACATATCTAAAATTAAAGTATTCTAAACCTAAGTATAACAGTACCTTAGCCAAATCAATTAACCATTAAATCTCAAAAATTTAAGTGCACCTATATATTCATTAATAGGTAATTATCAATCACATTAAATCACCAATCCAAACACATTAAAACACATCAGTTAATACAAGACAATTTTTAGTTTAGTTCAATTTCAACAAGCAGAACACACATTTCAAAATTTACCAAATAAACAAATCCAATTTTTAGTTTAGTTCTAAATTATACTATAGATCTGTACGAATTTATTTGCCACTCTATATGAACAGAACAAGCACGGATTCTATACGTGCACCGTTATACAATGTTTTTCCAAATTATTGAATCGACTCTAATCCAATAACGGCTACATCCGTAAATGAGATCCTTTAAAAACACTCTTAATACATCCATATCACTGCATATATTTATACAATTCCAAAACCTCAGTAAAACAGTACCATTAAATCTCTAAAAATAATATACACCTACAAAATTCATTAATAATCGACCAAAACACAAAGTCTCAGTATCAATCGCATTAGATCATCAATCTAAACACATACAAAACACATCAATCAATACATAACAAATTAACACTCTACTATACTCGGTGATGGAAGTAAAACACAATCTGAATCTTAAATAAACTAAAAAATATGAGGAAGACAATTTTTTTTTGACCCAGTGCATTTAAAAACAAAAAAAAGGTTTTTCACAAAAATTGATATAAAAAATCCATGGGTATCTCACTACACACTTTGGTTTCCTCCCTAATTATACTATTTTCCGCAGTTTTAACTAGCAACACACACGTTTCAAATATAACAAACTAATACATGTTATAATCGAGCTACGAACACAATAAAGGAGGCGGTATGCGAAATGAATCTCTTAAAAATACTTTTAAACCCACCCAAATTATTTTTTAATCTACTCCGTAATCTCAATAAAACAGTACCTTAGCCAAACAATTAAATATCAACAACAACAACAAAAAAACCTACAAAGTTCATCAATGATTCACCAAAACACAATCCAAACACACATAAATACATCAATCGATACATAACACAAACATTTCGAAATATAACGAATAAACACATATTAAGACTCTAATCCAAACTCGGCTAGGTGCGTAAATAAGATACCATAAAAACACTCTTAATACACCAAAAATTTAAACTATTCCGTAATCTCAAAAAAAAACAGTACCTTAGCATAACAATTAAATCTCGTGAAAATAAAATTAACCAAAACACAATCTAAATACTTATAAATCTATCAATCAATACATAACATACAGATTTCGAAATATAACAAATAAACACATATTAAATCGACTCGATCTAATCCAATCACGATCGACTAGTTGCTTAAATGAGATTCCTGAAAGAACAATCTTAACACATCTATATATATAATCTACCTAACATAATTTTGAATAAAAGTAGGTACCTAGCAAAACAAGTGAAATCTGTAAAAAGAAAATTAACCACAAAAAACACAATCTAAACAAGTATAAATTCATCAATCAATACATAACACACACATTTCGATATATAACAAAGAAACACATATTAAATCGACTTGATCTAATCCAATCACGATCGACTAGTTGCATGCTTAAATGAGGATCCTGAAAAAAACAATCTTAACACATATATAAATCTAATCTACTAGCACAAAATCAGCATGCATAACACACATTTCAAAATTTGACAGATATAAAAAGTTTATACCGTAGAAGCATCTGGAATCTTTGCAGGTGACGTCATTGAGTGATAGCAAGCGTTGAAGATTCAATTTGCGTAGCAGAAATTGAATAGATTGAAATTTGGCGCCAAGAGTTTTCTTTTGAATGGTGAAACCCAGATACTAGCCTCTGATTTGGGGTCTGCTGGCTGTTACTGACAGGAATGAATTTATAGTGGTATGACATGATGTGGATATGTGGGATTCAGTGTATGAATTATGCCACGTGGGTTTGAGTGTCAGAACTGGTAGGTTTATTATTGGCAAAATGTGTTGTGGGGTGTGTTTGTTTAATTTTTTTAGTTTGCCAAAAATAGATAATAACATGTTGCTTGCTGTTTGATTTTTTTTATTAGAGTATGAGTTCCTATGGCGAGTCAAATTTCATTTTTCTTAGAGAGAAGGGTACAAGGTACCTCACCCATCTTTCACCAATGGCGCCGTTGTTGGTATGCCAACTGCATCGGATCTTCCTGTGGTTCGTCCCTTAGCCATTTCAAAGGCTAAATGCTATTCGTTTTTTTTTGTTTTTTTAAGTGAGTGACTTATTTTTTGTGGGTTTTATGAGTGTTATTAGTATCTTTGTTGGAAGAGTGTTTTAGTTATTGGTGTTATTAGAGGGATGTTGAGTTGGCGCTCACGTGGAGTGCCTATGACATGTTATTCGATTCAACTGTACCTAGCACACTTAGAGCACAAGTTGTCTTGGGAGCCATAAACTCGTGTTATAATAAAAAGTGTTGTCATATCATCTTTTTCCTTTATAACTTAACCTAAAAACAATATCCCTCCTTCACTCTTATAGGATCCACACATAACCAAATAAAACACAAATACAACACACACAAAATAGCTTAGCTGATGCTGACGACGTGGAGGGTTATAATGCCAAGGGGGTGTCGGTCGGCATCAGTCGGCGCCATAGGCTCGCGTCATAAGGCTATAACATGCCATGTGGCACCAGACACCGTGTGCTCTTATCACTCATACACCCCAAAACCCCCTCCTTTTCGTTCACAAATTACAAAACGAAAATTAAGAAAAACGCATGAATAAAATGACGTACACGACTACATATTACACCTATATTTTTGTCGGGGTTCCTTTTTTCTATGTTGATGATGAAGGCATCCTTATCCGCTAACCGCGAGGTGCTAGTGGTGAAAAACCTTGTTTCTTCCCATCTCATTATTGTCGTGTCCTTCGCTTTAGCCATCGCCTACAACTCTTGAGCGGCCACCCGTTTGTGTCTTAATTTTTTTGTCCAGTCTCCCAAAATCCTGCAAGTTACTCCACGTGGTTCCCGGCGTGGTCTCTAATTTAGTTTTTTTGCTGAACGTGGTTTGTCGGGGGAGGCGACGTGGTCTCCGATCGTCTACGAATAGCTCGGTAAATCTAATGTCATCAAATGGATCAATGGGTTCGGCCGCATCACACTTGGGGTGTCTTTTCAAGATTTCACATGGCCCTTCTTAAGTAAACGTTTTTCCTTATGTCTCGTCACGAAATATAATCCTACAACGGCTCAAAAGATCAACCTCTTTTTCTCCACTTTTACTCAGACGTTTTAAAAGTTTGTAGATAGAGTTGAACTTTTGCAATTACCGTTCAGTGTTGCCCATTTCCCCGTCAGCATATTCTTGGTACGTTTTTGTAGAGAAGTTTTGTTGAACTCACTAAGAACCCGAAAACAAAATTATATCTCATCTTGGTCATTTTCGATTTAGTTATCCTTGGAAACAACAACATAACACTTGGCTAATAATAATTCATCTTGGGGCGTCAAACGATTATTTATCTTTGAGGATCACTCGGTTGTTGTGGTGGTGGTGGTTGTATTTTTGGGCAAGTCTTTTTGCCTTTTCTTTGCGTCCTTTAGGTTTCTTTGGTGTCCTTTGGTGCTTGTTCGGGTTGTGGTTGTGTTAGGAGTGGTTGTGGTTGTGTTTGTTGTGGTGGAAAGAATTGCGGTCGGTGTTGTTGAAGATGTTAAAATTGTTCTTGAAGTAGTTGTTGTATTGCTTGGGTGTGTATGTTTGCATAGTATATCAGCTGCCAAACTGTCACACCCCGAGAATTTCCGGTCAATATTTTAAACTTTTCCGATCATTACTTTTGATTTTTATACGTTACGTTTGAATCTGGCGGTTTACCGGGAAGTAAACCCGCGTAAATCTGAAAAACGTCATCGGACGCGTTCCGGCATCGGATATTCATTAGTTTAGATATTATATGAGTTATTTTATCTTTTCTAAGTGTTTCGTAGTTTACGATCACTCCCGGTATTTATTTTTACGCTTTAACGATTAAATTGCGTTTTTCGCGTTTTTGACCTAACGGAACCTCGGAAACTCGAAATCTTTTCGTGTAAACTTTAGCATCGTCCATCTCATATTGTTAAGCCAAAAATTTCGTTCATATCCCTCCCCCCTCCTTATATTAGACGCCTAAACTTAAACCAAATGCACCATGAATCTTGAAATTAAATACAAGAGCATCTTTTGAAATATTCATGCATGTGTGCATGAAAGTGACATATGAGGAAGTCATTCTCATGTACATATCCTTATGAAAGACTTGCACATGTGATCATTTGGACTTATGCACCATCTTTTGACTTGGAAATTCAAATTTGAGACATAATATGAACCATGGACCAAAATTTTGAACCACATGGTCCTTGTGGCCATGGTTCGGCCGAACCACACATACACACACTCTTGGTGTGTGTTGGTTGCTTACTTGATCAAGTAGTGACTCAAAACCCTAGCTCTTGGCCTATAAATACCAACCAATATCAATACTTAGGTTTCCATTATCATTTTCAAGCCACCAACAAAATTTCTTCTCTCTTTTTCTCTCCTCTTGGCCACGGCACATACACACACATATACTTTCCATAGTTTTGATTTCTATCAAGATCCAAGCATTCTTAGTTCATTTCTAAGGTTACCTAATGTGTTTGCAAGTATTGGTTCTTTGATTTAAGAGTTTTATTCAAGATCTACAATTAGGGTTTGGTTATTATTTGGGGTTTTTCAAGATCTATTGATTTTGGGTATAGATCTTGGGTTATTACTTCTTGTTCTTCATTCTTGTAAGTATCTTGAATCTTTCTTTGTGGTTTTTCCTATATTCTTTCTTATATGTTCAAGATCCATACATCCATATGTTGTGTTTCAATTTTTGAAAGATTTTAAAGACAAGATTTCATAAATAATGATACTACTTTATTTTACTAGTTAAATATTATGTTCTTGGTGAGATGAGAGTTAATGAGTGTTGCAACAATAGAAATGAAGGGATTAGGTTAGATTTAGGTGTGGTTTTGTTGTGGATTAGTTGTGAATGGAGATTAGGCTAGATTAGGCACTATTGTGAAGTTTGGGTAGATTTTCTCTTTCTTATACGGCAGGTATCTAGAGGGAGATTGGGCATGAGAGAGTGTGGGCTTAGGAAGTGACCTATTTAGCTTCCTTGCTTTATATCGCAGACATTTTGATGTGCTAGACTATCTTGGACACATGTTTCGTCCTTTAGACTCCTTTTACGTTATTCATGTTGATCTCATAATTGGGAGCCGATGTTTGATTCCGGCTTTCCACCTTGTCCTATGTTATCATTTATGACTTTATGCCTTTATTATGCTTTGATATGACACCATGATCATGACGTTTTGGCCTCCTTTCCGGAGTGGGTCGTTACATATATATTGATTGGTATTGTTTAATGATGCCGTCAACATATTTTGGAAAAAGCGATATAGTTACTAAAAATAGTAAGTTTGGTAAGAATTTAGTGGAACGGACTTAGAAGGTAAGTAATTAAGGCTAGTTAGTGCGTTTTGACTTATGGAAACTTAACAAATATAGGGGACGGTATTAACGTCCCGAAACTAAAAACTTTCCTAAAATAGAAACTTACTAAAAATGGAAACTTTTTGATAAACGCCGAAACTTAAAAAAAACTATATGATTTCATTTCTTCATGTCTTGTTAATCAAACTAAAGCAAACACACATGGATGTCTTTTAGTGATGAACATATTGTGCAATTCTTGGCATACTTTCCGTGTTTCTGAGACGCGTTATTATTCTAGGTCGCGGATAGATTTCTATATCACCTTTTACTTACGTGATTATCATTTGCTCATTTTGCTAAGGTGAGTTCATAGCCCCATGTTTTACTACTTTTATTTTACTATTTTGGGGTGAGAAACATTGCTTGATTTCAAACCATGGACACAGTTACTTTACGTTTCCTTTTCCTGATTACGTGTTGCCTAAGTAGCGAATAGACCACTAATGCCCGAATTATCATGAACCGTCAATTGCTTAACCGACCGTACTGGTTAAGTGAGCGCGAATGTTGTAAATAGATCTATTGGGAGTAATTATCCCTATCCGGGTAAGTAACGCTTACAAGATTCGGAGGTCCCGAACAAACAGATATATACCATGCCGAAATGTCAATAGGTGATCTTGGTCAGATACCTTTAGGGCGTGGAATACTATTTGGCATATAAAATGCTTCCTTTTAAATTGAGCTTCGGTGTCATGAGCTTAGTGCAACAGTAAATACATTCTTTTTATGTGAAGTTGTATCTGTTATAACTGTCACGTGCGTACTGTGAACTTGTGGTCCACTTTTAATATTAAATTCAAACCTATAAATTCACTCAACTTTATGTTGACCGTTTTAGCATGTTTTTTCCAGGTGCTTAGCTGTGGATGTCTTTGCTTGCTATTTGGTGTCGCTATGCATTGGGCCGATTTTCAAGAAATGCTATTATCTACTGTTTAAACATCGTTGTCAATTTCTAAAACTTTTATTCGCTTCCGCATATTATCTTTAAAGTTATGTCAAACTTTAACTATTTTAATTAATGTAATGATGTTGGATTTTCAAACGTACCCTTAGAGGTCGTTCTTTGTATCTTGTGTGATGTATATTATGATGTCACGCCCCCGGACACGTGTTTCCGACTAGGCCCCGTTTGGGGGTGTGACAGATTGGTATCCAGAGCCAAGGTTATAGAGAACCAGGTAGTATATCTAGGTCTGGTCTATAACCAGTATGTGATCCTACGTGCCTTACCTGCTTACATATATATCTTATAATAATAGCGTTTAATATATATAAGTACTGATTATATATATCATATTGCCATAATTACTTTATTCATCCTTTTGCCATATCATATTTCGCATCGTACTTATTTCTTGGCTTTGCTTGCACGTGCATGGTTTCATATAAAGAGGATTTATATAAACTTATGCTTGTGCAGGTCATGGTTGCTCCTGTTATTTCTATTTCATCTGATACATCTGAGGAGAGTGTGGGTTCTCATGCCCCACGAGTGATTCTCTTTGGTGCTATTCCTGCTATTATCCCTGCTATCCCTGAGGTTCCTGTTGTTCCAGCTGACCCTATAGTTACACCGGAGGTGGGGACAGTTTTAGTCGTCTCACCTGCCGGGGTACTTGATTTAGTGGACTATTCATCTTCTTCTGATTCTGATCCATCGGAGGATTCTTTACCTCCCACGCCAGATTTACCATTGGTTTCACCCTTTTTGTGTTCTGATGACACGGAGGCTGACGGTGATGTTAGGGAGTTGTAGCTCACCTTGGGGATGGTATAGGTATGGGATTTGAGATTGCTGCTAGTGATGTTAGGGAGGATGATGAGGAGTTTAAGGCAGAGGCTAGTGCGGTAGACACGAGAGAGATCGATGTAGATCCATTGGCTATTGGTGATAGTTCTGAGTCTTCTAGAGGAGGTATACCTGATCTTGAGGATACTATTTATGATATAGTTCACTACATGTCAGAGGTTCGTATTGATAGGATTACTGAGATTGAGACCACTCAGAGACAGTTGCAGACTAGTCAGATGGTAGCTAGTGGAGAGCGAGCTAGTTTGGTTGAGAGGATTGAGAGTTTGAGACTGGAGTACCTAAAGGTTCGAGCTATGTTGAGTATAGAAAGAGATCGGATTGCCATTATTCGTTGTCACATGGCACTTTCACAGGAGGAGTTTCGTCAGGTTCGTAGGGATCGTGATGATACTCGAAGGAGACTTAGTAGGTTGGAGTCATATGTTGAGATACATTTGGGTTTTCGCCCTTAGACTAGTAGTACCATGATCATGTAGGACATTAGACTGATGGTTAGGTCTAGATGTTGGCAGTAGAAATAATCGTAAATCATGTACCTATTTTGGGTTGGTTGTAACCGAATTATGCTTTTATTCGTGAAATGAAAAGCTTGTTTTGATTCTCTCGCGTATTCATCTATATTGTTATTTACTTGTTCTGGCAAAACATGTTCTATTGTATTTTTCTATATAAACCCTATTTACCATTTAAAATGGCTATATCTCATATCGAATCTCATCGTGCGTTATGTCTTGTGACATAGAACAATGACTATCACTCGCTCCGGTATGACCCCTGAAGCAATCAAAGAACTCATTAACCGACGTGTGGAAGAAGCGTTGGCTGCTCATGAGGCGACCCGTGCCGCCAATGCTCTCGAGGCTGAGAATCAAAGCCAGAACGGCAGTGACGGCGATAATGGAAATGGCGGTAATGGAGATGGTGAGAATGGAAATGGTGAGAATGGAAATGGTGGAAATGGAAATCCAAATGAGAATGGTAGAGGTGATAGACCTGTTGCTAGAGAATGCACATATCAGGACTTCATGAAGTGTCAACCACTCAACTTTAAGGGAACGGAAGGAGTTGTCGGATTGATAAGGTGGTTTGAGAAGATGGAAACAGTGTTCCATATCAGCAACTGCCCAGAGAAGTCCCAAGTTAAGTATGCTACTTGCACCTTGTTGAACAGTGCACTAACTTGGTGGAACTCACACAAGAGGACCATTGGGACTGAGGCTGCATTTTCCATGTCATGGAGAGAGCTCATGAAGCTAATGACTAAAGTGTACTGTCCAAGGAATGAGATTCAGAAAATGGAAACTGAACTGTGGAACTTAACCGTGAAGAACAATGATTTGGCTGCTTATACTCAGAGATTTCAAGAGTTGACTATGATGTGCACCAAGATGGTCCCCGAGGAGGAGGATCGGGTTGAGAAATTCATTGGAGGTCTCCCGGATAATATCCAGGGTAATGTAATTGCTGCAGAGCCTACGAGACTCCAAGATGCTGTTAGGATTGCCAACAACTTAATGGACCAAAAGTTGAAAGGTTATGCTGTGAAAAACACTGAAAACAAAAGAAGATTTGAGGTCAATCAGAGAGACAACCGTGGTCAGCAGCCACCATTCAAAAGGCCAAATGTAGGAGGTCAGAATGTGGCAAGAGCCTATACGGCTGGCAACAATGAGAAGAACCATATAATGAATTGTTGCCTCTCTGTAACAAGTGTAAGCTTCACCATGAAGGACCATGCACAGTGAGATGTGGGAAGTGTAACAAGGTTGGGCATTTGACCAGGGATTGTAAGGTCACAATCTCTACTACTTCAACTTAGAGGGGTCAAGTAGTGAATCATAGGGTCGTAACTTGTTTCGAGTGTGGAAGGCAATGACACTACAGAAGTGATTGCCCAAAGTTGAAAGATCAAAACTTTGGAAACAAAGCTGGAAATAAGAATAGAGTCGGTGAAGAAAGAGGGAAAGCATATGTGCTAGGTGGAGGAGACGCTAACCTCGATTCAAATGTCGTCAAGGGTACGTTTCTTCTCAACAATCATTATGCTTTCATACTATTCGATTCAAGTTTCGTATCAAATACTTTTAGTGCATTGTTAGATATTACTCCCTCTGCCCTAGACGTTAGCTATGCTGTCGAACTAGCTGACGGAAGAACTTCAGAAACTAATATTGTGCTTAGGGGCTGTACATTAGGATTGTTAGGACATCCATTTAATACTGATCTGATGCCCATAGATTTGGGTAGTTTCGATGTTATCATCGGCATGGATCGGTTAGTAAAGAATCATGCAGTAATTGTATGTGACGAGAAGATAGTGTGTATTCCTTACGGAAATGAAATTCTGATCGTTCAAGGAGACAAGAGTGATAAGGAGAAGAAATCTACATTAAGCATTATCTCGTGTGTGAAGGCCCAAAAGTATATGGAGAAAGGTTGTCAATTATTCCTGGCACAAGTTATGGTGAAGGAAACCGAAGACAAGTCGAAGGAGAAGCGACTTAAAGACGTGTCGACTGTACGGGACTTTTCGAAAGTTTTTCCAGAAGACTTACCTGGACTACCACCCACATGACAAGTCGAATTTTAGATTGACTTAGTCCCAGGTGCTGCACCTGTAGCTCGAGCCCCGTATAGGTTAGCACCGTCGAAGATGGAAGATTTGTCTACCCAACTACAAGAACTTTCTGACTAGGGATTCATAAGACCAAGTTCCTCACCCTGGGGAGATCTGGTTTTGTTTGTCAAAAAGAAAGATGGCTCTTTTGGAATGTGTATCGACTACCGTGAACTTAACAAGCTTACTGTGAGAAATCGATACCCACTTCCGAGAATCGACGACTTGTTTGATTAGTTGCAAGGATCAAGTGTGTACTCGAAGATCGAACTGAAGTTTTCCCCCCCCCCCCCTCCTGGTTATCACCAACTCAAAGTTCGTGATGAGGATATCCCAAAGACGGCGTTTAGAACTCGCTTGCGGTCACTACGAGTTCCAAGTGATGCCTTTCGGGCTGACTAACGCGCCTGCGGTGTTCATGGACCTGATGAACCGAGTATGCAGACCGTACTTAGATAAATTTGTGATCGTGTTCATTGAAATGATTCTTGAACTACTCTAAGAACTAAGGAAGAACATGATACACTTCTTAGACTAATTTTGAGTTGCTCAAGAAGGAAGAAGTGAACGCCAAGTACTCGAATTGCGACTTTAGCTGTCCGAGGTACAATTTCTTGGACACGTGATTGATAGTGAAGGCATTCACGTTGATCCTGCGAAGATTGAGTCAATCAAGGATTGGGAATCACCCAAGACCCCGACAGAAATCCGCCAATTTCTAGGTCTTGCCGGTTACTACCGATGATTCATCGAAGGTTTCTCCAAGATTGCCAAGCCTATGACGAAGCTGACTCAGAAAAGTGTAAAGTTCAATTGGGGTGAAAAGGAGGAAACCGCTTTCCAGACATTGAAACAAAAGTTGTGTAGTGCACCGATTTTGGCATTGCCCGAAGGAAGTGAAAACTTCGTAGTATATTGTGATGCTTCTCATAAGGGATTAGGCGCAGTGTTAATGCAGAAGGAGAAAGTCATAGCTTATGCATCCCGCCAACTCAAAATCCATGAGAAGAACTACACGACACATGATTTGGAATTGGGAGCTGGTGTGGTCGCGTCATCAAGATGAGGGAGACATTACCTTTACGGCACGAAGTGCGTTGTGTTCACTGATCATAAGAGTTTGCAACATATTCTAGATCAAAAAGAGTTAAATATGAGACAACGTAAATGGTTAGAGTTGTTAAGTGACTACGGCTGTGAGTTACGTTATCACCCGGGAAAAGGCGAATGTGGTGGCTGATGCGCTAAGCCGAAAGCCTTGGTTATGACAATTGGTTTGAACCTCCCTGCGCGAATCTTGAATGCTCAGGTTGAGGCGAGAAAAGAAGAGAATTACGGAACAGAAGATTTGCGTGGCATGATTAAGAATCTGGAGCCACGTGCAGACGGAACGTTGTGTTTGAAGAATAGAAGCTGGATACCATGTTTTGGTAACTTGAGAGCTTTGATTATGCACGAGTCGCATAAGTCAAAGTATTCGATCCACCCTGGATCGGACAAAATGTACCAAGATTTGAAGAAGCTATACTGGTGGCCCAACATGAAAGCAGAAATTGCCACATATGTGAGTAAGTGTATGACTTGCGCAAAGGTTAAAGCAGAATACCAGAAACCATCCGGTCTGTTGGTACAACCTAAAATCCCTGAATGGAAGTGGGAGAATATAACTATGGATTTCGTGACAAAGTTACCAAAGACGGCAAGTGGGCAAGATATGATTTGGGTTATAGTCGATCGACTCACTAAATCTGCTCATTTTCTGCCAGCAAAGGAAAATGACTCGATGGAGAAACTGACTAGACAGTACTTGAAAGAAGTGGTGTCGAGACATGGAGTGCCGGTTTCGATCATCTCTGATCGCGATGGCAGGTTCGTGTCTCAATTCTGGCAATCTCTTCAAGAAGCTTTTGGAACTCAATTAGATATGAGTACGGCGTACCACCCAGAAACAGATGGTCAAAGTGAGAGGACTATCCAAACACTGGAAGACATGCTCCGAGCATGTGTGATAGATTTCGGAAAGGGATGGGACAGAGCCTCCTACCCATTAGTAGAGGCCTCCTACAACAACACACCAGACAAGTATAAAGCTGCACCTTTTAAGGTGTTGTATGGTCGCAAATGCCGGTCACCTATCTGTTGGGCTGAGGTGGGAGAGTCATTTTTTGATATTATGGTACATTTGACTGTGCACCTAACTAGGGAGGTAAAATTATGTGGTCCCATATGCTTTCGGTGGATGTATCCCTTCGAAAGATGTATGAAGGTTATTAAAGGACATGTGCGAAACAGAAATAAACCAGAGGGATGCATTGCTGAGGAGACTATTGCGGAAGAAACAATAGAGTTTTTTAGCGAATATCATAAATCCATGGAAACTATTGGTATCCCACCTGATAAACATGAAACTGATGAAAATGAGGAAGGAAAGCCATTGTCGGCCGGCAAATCAAGTGAAGTTTCTGCGGAACTCTTTCAGAAAGCACATTTGTATGTAATACAGAATACAGATGAACTTGTACCGTATATCGAGTAAGTATTACTAACACATGTCTATTTCGTTACTTAAAATGTTCTATCAAATATAATAATCAAAGACATTGTTTCAGGCGACACAAGCAAGTTTTGAAAACAGAAAACCCGGGTAAACGAATAGCATTTCTGGAGAATGAGCACAGTAAATCTTTTGCTAAGTGGTTACGCAAAGAGGTAATTAATCGTATGTTATTTATAATTGTTTGTTTGTTGTTCCTTCAATTTGAAGCTAATATATACTTGTAATGAAATTCAGGTTGAGAGAGAGTTAGCGATCTCCAAAGAAAGTGTATCAGAAACTGTAAGGTGGATATCATATGGACCACGCGCCACCGTAGTGAAATACGATGCATATAACATCAATGGGTATACCTTTCGTACGAAATGTCATGATGGCAAAGTTTACCAGAACAGTGGGGTTAGTGTTGAGGCAATAGATCTGCACATATCTAAAGAAGTTGCAACCACAAGACAAGCATTTTATTATGGGGTTTTACAAGAGATATGGGTACTAGATTACCGTTTCAGGCAAATTCCTCTTTTCAAATGTGATTGGGTTAATCACAGAGCTGGTGGTGTGAAACGCGATAATCTTGGGTATACATTGGTTGACCTGAATAATTTAGGCCACAAGGTTGATCCGTTTATATTAGCCTCACAAGCACGACAAGTGTTTTATGTGAAAGACCAGATAGATAAAAAATTGTCTATTGTCTTTAAGACACCTCCCAAGAATTACAAAGATACGTATGACGAAGTCAATGAGGAATTTAGTACCGTCATTCACCAGCGCAATGATAACATATTGCCATGTGTAAATCGACGTGACTTGGGTAATGAATCAGGAGATGACTACTATCGAACCGACTGTGGAGGTGTTGTTATATGAAAATCCAAGTGAACCATGTCATGCTCAAGTTGTCACACTCTACCTTTATCATATTTCACCCGTTCTTTTAAAGCATATAGACATTTGATTTTTTGTACTTGTTTATGGACTTATGTTTGTACTGTGCAGAACCTTTTAAAGCTTTTGTTTTGCTGCAAATACTCTTGTGAAGGATTTCATTTTATCTATTAATTTTTTACTTCCTGTTTGGTTTATATGTTTGTATACGAGGCTTTCAAACCCGGGCTATGCCCCGGATGAGTCATGAAGTTGCTAATAAACAGCTTAATTCTGCTTATTAAACTGTTTATTATTGGCCTTAAAACGAAGGACCGGCCTTGTGTCCTCGCATGTCATTCCTTGTAGCGAGATTAAGTGTCAAATGGTTTTGGTTTATATTCGGTAGATGATCATGTTCGGTATGAGAATTGTTAGATATTAGAAAAAGACTCGGACACCCCGTGTATTTTACCGTTTATTGTAGCTCGTAGTTAATCGTTTAATGTAAACCATTCGATAATGGGTCGGGTATTAAACCCAACATGTAAGCCCACTACCAAGGCCATTAGGCCGGTTTTGTAAGCACCTATATAAGCCTCTTCCATGCCTTGGAAGAGGTGGTTAGTTATTTCATTTTACATGTTACACTTTCTCTCTCTAGATTTGGCTAATCCATCTATCTTCCATTGTGTTATGATTTCTAATATCCTTCAATTGGTATCAGAGCCCATGGGATGATTAGCTAGATTGTGTGTGCGTTTTCTTAGTTAGTTTAGATAAAAAGTTTGGTTTTTGAAGGTTTATAGTCTTGTTTTTAGTTCTCTTTGATCTTGGCGTTTGTGATGTTAAAGTTCATGTTGTTATAGTTGTTGTAGCCTTCTAGTCCTAAGTTGTGCAAAAGAAACCAAGCAAAAATGTTCAAAAGGGTGATTTTTAGGCGTTTTAGGTGAAAATACAAGTTTTCTAGCTAGCGAGTTAAGGTTCTGTTTGAAGATCTTCTTAGCGAGTTATGGTACTGTTTTGGCGAGTTGTCAGACTAGTACACTGGTTGTCAGCTCGTACTGTGTCAATGACTTGTCTTCTTGTGCAGGTAGCGACTTGAGTCAGCGAGTTAACATTTCTTGCAGGTAGCGAGTTAAAGTTAGCGAGTTACAGGTTTATTGAAGATTTTTCTATTAGCGACTTGAGGAGTGAAACTCTGCCTATTTTATTTCTTGATAGCAAGTTGTCAAGTCTCTTCTTAGCGAGTTGAAGATAGCAACTTATAGGTTTTGAAGATTTTTTGTTAGCGAGTTGAGGAAAGAAACTCTGCCAATTTTCTTTCTTGATAGCGAGTTGTCAAGTCTCTTCACAGCGAGTTACAGGGTAGTGAGTTGTGAACTTTTGGACTTTTGGACTTTTGGACTAAATTTTCAACTTGACAAATTTCAACCTGTAATCTTAACAAACTTGAACAACAATTCACCATTTCAAAAAATCAATCCTTACTTTTAACATACAATCACTAATCATTGTTCGATCAACTTAAATCATTTCATAATCAATTAAGATGGCTAATCTTTTGAAAGATATCCAATGTGTCGGTTCCTATACCCGGCCACCTATGCTTGATAGGACTGACTTTGCATCATGGCAACAACGTATTCGACTGTATTGTCGGGGTAAAAAGAATGGGATGAACATCCTAAAGTCGATTGATGAAGGACCTTTTCAGATGGGAACATTTTGGGAAACACTTGCTGAAGGAAATGAAGGTGCCTTACATTTAGGTCCAAAACAAGCTCGAGTCTACTCTGATCTTTCACCTGAAGATAAGGATAGGTATAACATTGACATTCAGGCAACAAATATCCTACTTCAAGGGTTACCAAAAGACATCTACACTCTTATCTATCACTACACTGATGCAAAGGACATTTGGGATAATGTGAAGATGCTTCTTGAAGGTTCTGAATTAATGAAAGAAGATCATAAATTATAACTGTATGATGACTTTGAACACTTCCATCAGAACAAAGGAGAAACCATTCATGATTATTATGTTCGGTTTGCCAAGCTCATCAACGACATGCGAAACATCAAGATGACCATGTCCAGAATGCAGTTGAATTCAAAGTTTGTTAATAACATGTTGCCTGAATGGGGTAGATTTGTAATAGCAGTGAAACTGAACAGAGGATTGAGGGACTCGAACTATGATCAGCTGTATGCTTATCTGAAGCAACATGAGGCACATGCCAATGAGAACAAAATGATGTTGGATCGATTCACTCAACACACGGTTGATCCTCTTGCCTTGATGTCTAATGTTTCACATCAGTAGTACTACTCACAATCATCTACAACTCCACCATCCACATATGTTCCACCACACTTTGCTGATAACACTCAACTTGATTCAGGACTCTCTCTAACGGACAACTTAATTGAGAGCTTAACCAACACACTTGCCCTACTCACTCAATCATATAAAACATGCCTTCCTCAAACAATCAACTCAGAACTTATCAAATACAATGAACCAAGCCACAGTTCAAGATGGTAGGGTTGTTGTTCAGAGTGTTCAGGGTTGACAGAATAGAGGTCAGGGGAACAATGTACGGGGTGCAGGTGCATCTGGTTATGGGGGAGCTTAGAACAGAGTTGGGAATGCAAATCCAGGGCAAGCAAGGCAGATTAAGTGTTACAACTGCAACAGTATATGCCATATAGCAAGGAACTACACTCAGCCCAAGCGACCATAGAACTTCGAATACTTCAAAGACAAGATGTTGCTGATGCAAGCTCAGGAGAAAGGGGTGGCATTGGATGAAGAGCAGTTACTGTTTATTGCAGGTGGACAAGACAATGTTGTTGATGAGGATGTGGATGAGCAACCAGTTCAAGATTTAGCACTCAATGTGGATAATGTATTTCAAGTT
>BQNB010124284.1:0-19964 GCA_026074375.1 Tanacetum coccineum
TATTTTGTTTTATTCAATCCACATAAAAGTGTGACATATGTCATAAAAAATTAGTGTATTTAGTGCGACTCATATTTATGAATCCCGCGCTTTGGTATGCGCCTGGCCTCAAGTCTCATTGACCCCCTTTGTGCCTTAGTGCGCCTTGAGACTTTTAGAACATTGGCAATAGATAGAGTTTTTCTTGATTAGTGTCCTCAGATTTGGGTTTGTGGGGTTTCTTTGAACTTTTGCCTAATGCACATGCAGAACATAAGTGATCCTTTTCAAACTTGAGCTTAGGGAGACCTCGTACAAGTCCATGTCTTGCAAGATGATTAATAGCACAAAAGTTCAAGTGAGATAGACGATGATGCCATAACCAGGACTTAGTTTTAGACGCCTTTGACAATAGACAAATGGGAGAGGATTCCATCATATTCCCAAGTAAGAGTGTATAAAGATTATCCCCTCGAGATCCCGTCAATAAATCAACACCTTATAGATTGCGAATGAAGCATGTGTATTGACGAGAAGCCACTTCGAGATTGGAATCACAGAATTGTCCCACAGAAAATAGATTATGCCCAAGTCCTTCAACGTAATAAACCCTTAAAATAGTAACATTCCCAATCTGATAGTCTCCATAACCCATTATCTTTGCAACTTGATCATTTCCGAATTTGACTGTACCCAAGAATTTACTGATGAAATTGGTGAGCTGAGAGCGATCTCCGGTCATGTGCTTCGAGCAACCGGAGTCCAAATACCAGAGGACGATTTGGACAACCTGCATTCATTAAGAGAAGTAGATGGAATATTGGTTTTTGTGGATCCCCAGGATTTACTGGGTTCCTGTTTGTTAGCAGACATTGGTTTTAAAACCTTCGTTTTGCTAATAGATCCATATGCAACAGATAGAGTTTTTCTTGATTGGTGTCCTCAGATTTGGGTTTGTGGGGTTTCTTTGAACTTTTGCCTAATGCACATGCAGAACATAAGTGATCCTTTTCAAACTTGAGCTTAGGGAGACCTCGGACAAGTCCATGTCTTGCAAGATGATTAATAGCACCAAAGTTCAAGTGAGATAGACGACGATGCCATAACCAAGACTTGGTTTTAGACGCCTTTGACAATAGACAAATGGGAGAGGATGCCATCATATTCCCAAGTGAGAGTGTATAAAGATTATCCCCTCGAGATCCCGTCAATAAATCAACACCTTCTAGATTGCGAATGAAGCATGTGTGTTGACGAAAAGCCACTTCGAGATTGGAATCACAGAATTGTCCCACAGAAAATAGATTATGCCCAAGTCCTTCAACGTAATAAACCCTTGAAATAGTAACATTCCCAATCTGATAGTCTCCATAACCCATTATCTTTGCAACTTGATCATTTCCGAATTTGACTGTACCCAAGAATTTACTGATGAAATTGGTGAGCTGAGAGCGATCTCCGGTCATGTGCTTCGAGCAACCGGAGTCCAAATACCAGAGGACGATTTGGACAACCTGCATTCATTAAGAGAAGTAGATGGAATATTGGTTTTTGTGGATCCCCAGGATTTACTGGGTTCCTGTTTGTTAGCAGACATTGGTTTTATAACCTTAGTTTTGCTAACGGACTCAGTATTCTTATTCTTCCTAGGTTTCCTTGAGTATACCAATTTAACCACAGGTTTGGGTGATTCAGAGTCTAGAACTATTGGTTTCCTAGAAGGCACTTCATTAGTAGTGGTAATCCTAGTTAAAGGGCACGCATTTCCTACAATAGTAAAGGTCCGACCGGTAGGTCTCCAAATATATCCCATCTTATTGAACACTTTTCCTGTTGGTTTCCAAATCTCTTTCTTAGATTTTCTCTTCTTAGATTTAGCACGAAATTTCACATCATTCATAGAATTAACAACACACAAATTATCAGAAGACATGCAATCATCACCGTTAATACAGACATAATCAGAATTATCATGTTTCTTGGAATTCTGCACAGACGCAGATCCATTAACTTTAACAGTGCCATTCCTTTTATTCAAACTAGATTTAACGTTCCTAGGGTGAGCTTCTACTTTATTCTTCGAATTACTACTTGGTGTTTGCTGAATCCTATCATTCCTGGTATTGCCTGAAGGCTGTGATCCGCTAGCACTAGTAGAAAGTCTTACTCCTGTAGAATGCAACACACGCTTGTTAGAAACTATGTTTGAAGTCGAGTCTATTTTTGTGTTGTCTGTGGATGTGTGTGATTCGGCAAACCTAACTTTCTTGTCCGTTTTCCTCGGTGTGACCTCAACTATTTGAGGACCAAAATTGTTGATGCTAGGGCAAGATCTACTTATGTGTGAAAGCAAATCCTGAATGACTTTGGTATACCTAAAGGCAGACTCTAAAAGTGAATCTTGAGGATAATTCGCTTTTACATGTTCGACTATATCCCTAAGGACCAAAGCTTCTTCCTGGGTATGCTTAATATACGAGGAGTGAGCAGTCCTTTTATTCAACAATTTAGGTGTGATTGGTTCCATATTATCCTTAGACACTTTTGGATCAACAGAGTGGGTCACAGTATCCTCTTTATCTAACGCTTTTCCTTTAAGTTTCCTTAACTCATTTTTTAGGGCTGCTATGACCAAACCTTGTTCCTGAAGTTTTGCATTTAAATCAGAAATCTCCCCAGACTTTATATTGACTTGCTTGATTAACGCATCACATTGTTCTTTTGATTGAACACGTTTTGGTTTAATCGAGTCATAAAGTTGTTTATAAGCGTTGGTTTAATCGAGTCATAAAGTTGCTTATAAGTCTGTTTCAAATGCTCATTCTCAGCAACAAGTTTTGTCACTCTATGTTCCAATTCAATGTTAAGAGTCTCAATTTCATCCATGTCCATTTTGACTGTATTCTCATCCACGTTTCCATTTAAGGACTTAATTTTCTCTTTTAACTTGACAATGACTGTGTCTTTTGCTTGAGACTGAGCTTTCAATTCACTTAATTCGAACAACTGAGTAAAACTCGGAGCATTTTGATTTAAAACACTGTTTTCTTGTTGAAAAATTTCTTGATTAAGTTGAGAATCAGCTTCCAAAGTGATGCAATGTTTTTCAAGAGTTGTAAAACACTTGCAAAGTTTATCGTAAGTTTCTTTATCAACAAAATCCTTTTTCTTGACAAGCTCAGTCTCGAGTTCGAGACACTTTTGACATTCAGTCACAGTTTCACCACTTGCATTCACAGACAAATTCACAACAGTCTTTACAATATCCTTATCAATGGCTTGTGCCAAGAGTCGTTCATTTTCACTCAAAACTTGATTCATTTTAACTTCGAAAGTTCTGGACTCCAAGCGATGTTGTTCGACAGCCTGTTCCATTTGATAAAAGACTTTTTGGACATCAGCAAGTTCTTCAACCAAGTATTGGTTGAAGTTATTGAAGATATCTTTTAATTCTTTTATAAACGGAATGATTTCATCTCGAAAACAAGCCTTTGTATGTTCAAACCCCCACGTGCCCTCAGTGATAGCTGTGGCAGTGGTTCTTTCTTTGACAACCTGATCAAAGCCAGTAAGATGGCGTTTAAGCTTTTTCAAGCTAGTATTCACCATACTTACTGTAGGAAGTTCTTTTGGAACCTCTACTATGACGGTTGTGGAAGAATGAGATGGGTCTAAAGCTGGGACCGAAGTCGCTTTCCAATAGGCATGTTCACTATATAAATCAGTTTGTCGAACAAATCGTTTGTAGTAATCGTTATGAAGAATATCATAATTAATGGGTTTCGTGTTCACTTTATGTTTCACAAACAATGGATCTTGTTCTTTCAAAAGCATTTTTGAACGACTCTTTTCACTTAGCTCTAATGTTTCATCAGAATCAGGAACCACAATAGTATCCATTTTAAGAATGGTATTCCCGTCATACAGCTTTGGCATTGCGAGCTTTCTTCAGATAGAAAGGTTTTCAAAACCGATAGCTTGTTTAAAGGAATGTTCATAACAAATTTTGGATTTTAGTTCTTATGAACATGTTTGAGCAGAGTGACCTGCTTTGAAAATGATGTTGTCAAGTTGCTTAATTTTCTTTTCTAAAGTAAATTTCTCTATCATATTTTTGTTTTCTTCTAATTTCAACTCATTTTTGAGTTCAGAAAATGTTTATTAAACAATCTTTTCTTGCACTTGTTCGATAAGATTTGGTTAAGGACGTACAATCTCGCAATCTGATCATTTGGATCCTGAAAAAATATTTTAAACATTTTGTTTTTCTTTCAAATCTTTAACCTATTCTTTAATATGTCAAGCTGATAGTCAAAGCTTTATTAACAGTGGTGGAAATGGTCACTTGGGTAGTTAATTGGTCATACTAGGACAATATCAGGACATCTTGTTGAGCAGAAAGAGTTAGAATTAATGGACAGTTTCCTGTTGTGTTTCACTCAGATACTGTGAATTAGGGTATGATATTGTTATCACTGGTTATTTATCAGTTTCTGACTGACTACAGGCATTGTGACTGTTCAGAAGACGTTCATTATCGCTCAATTTATTGAATAAGTCATAGTTCAGATTATCTGGATTGTGTACCTCAGTGAGTGCATCTGGAGCATTCCTTGAGAGATTGGCCATGAGAGCAATCTTGGCTGAATTGAGTTCATCACAATCAGGGTCTAAGGCATCCAGATTTCATTTTTTTAGGCTTGATAGCAGCATTGTGGGTGATGAGACGGTCTGAGAGGTTTGACTGTCAGGAAGTACTGGTTTTGCACATAAAAATGCTATTTCTTCCTCTGGTAAAGCTTGACCACTTGACTTGAGCTTGAACCAAACTACACTTTATCGTTGAACTTGTTTCATCACTTTTCCTCTTGGGCTTAGTACACTGCTTGGCAATATGACCCTCCCCTTTGCAATTGTAACAAATAACAGTCCGTTGTTTCCCGTGTTGCTACCACTTGCACCAGGTGTGTATTTTCTTGTTGTTCCAGCAGCATAAGTAGTTTGTCTCCCCTGAACAGGTTGCATAGTCACTTTTCCATCGTAGATGGTAGCTTGTTGACGAGGGTTTAAACGAGTCCTTAGCTGAATTGTGGGTTGTTGGTTACCGGGATGTGACAACAGCAGTTTGATGAAACAAAAGTAGATATGAGCAACATTACTACCACATATCCAGTTCCTTCTACTCCAAATACAAGAATTCATAAAGATCATTCACTTGATCATGTGATTGGTAATGTACAGTCTGGTGTACAAACAAGGAGAATGGCAAAGACTACAAATGAACAAGGGTTTATTAGTGCTATTTATGAAGGGAAAACTCATGAAGACCTTTATACTTGTCTGTTTGCTTGTTTTCTATCACAAATAGAACCTAAGAAGGTGATTCAAGCTTTGACAGATCCAAGCTGGATAGAAGCAATGCAGGATGAGCTTCTATAGTTTAAATTTATAAAAGGTTTAGATTTTGGTGGATTTGCCTAAGGGTAAAAAAGCCATTGGTACAAAATGGGTCTTCAAGAACAAGAAAGATGAGAAAGGCATTGTGATTAAGAACAAAGCAAGGTTGGTTGCACAGGGTTATACACAAGAAAAAGGCATAGATTATGATGAAGTTTTTGCTCCTGTAGCAAGAATTGAGGCAATAAGGTTGTTCTTAGCTTATGCTTCATTTATGGGATTTATGGTGTATCAGATGGATGTTAAAAGTGATTTTCTTTATGGAAGGATTGAAGAGGAGGTATATGTGTGTCAACCTCTAGGGTTTGAAGATCCTGACCATCCTGACAAGGTTTACAAAGTGGTGAAAGCACTTTATGGTTTGCATCAAGCTCTAAGAGCCTGGTATGAAACCTTAGCCAAGTATCTATTGGGCAATGGGTTTCACAGAGGAAAGATAGATCAGACCTTATTTATCAAGAGGCAAAAAGGAGATATTTTGCTTGTACAGGTCTATGTTGATGACATTATCTTTGGCTCTACCAAGAAGGAGTTGTGTATTGAATTTGAGAAGCTGATGAAAGATAAGTTTCAGATGAGTTCTATGGGAGAACTTACTTTCTTCTTAGGGTTGCAAGTGAAGCAGAAAGAAGATGGAATATTTATCAGCCAGGATAAATATGTTGCTAAGATATTAAGGAAGTTTAGTTTCACAGATGTCAGGACAGCTAGTACCCCAATGAATACAGAAAAGCCTTTGCTCAAAGACTTAGATGGTGATGATGTTGATGTTCATCTCTACAAGTCAATGATTGGATCATTAATGTATCTTACATCATCTAGACCAGACATTATGTTTACAGTATGTGCATGTGCCAGATTCCAAGTCACACCTAAGGTTTCACACTTACATGCTGTGAAAAGGATTTTTAGGTACCTAAAAGGCCAACCAAAATTAGGCCTTTGGTATCCTAGAGATTCTTCCTTTGACTTGGTGGCATATTCTGATAGTGACTATGCTGGAGCAAGCTTAGATAGGAAGTCTACAACAGGAGGTTGTCAGTCCCTAGAGTGCAGATTAATATCATGGCAGTGCAAGAAGCAAACTGTAGTTGCCACTTCCTATACTGAAGCTGAATATGTGGCTGCTGCTAGTTGTTGTGGACAGCTACTCTGGATTCAGAATCAAATACTGGATTATGGGTATCATTTTATGCACATCATGATTAATATTGACAATAATAGTACTATATGTATTATTAAGAATCCTGTTTTTCACTCTAAAACAAAACACATAGAGATTAGACATCATTTTATAAGATACTGCAATGATAAAAAGTTAATTCAAGTGGTTAAAATACACACTATTAACAATTTTGCAGACTTACTTACAAAAGCCTTTGATGTTGGAAGGTTTCAGTACTTGGTTGCAAGTATTGGAATGCTAAATCCTTGATGTTTTAATCTCTTTGCGTCTTTGTAAAGTTTTGTAAATGATTAGTACTTTTAGTTGTATCAATTAGTACTGCTAAGTATAACTAGTACTGTTAGTTATTGTAGCATCTCGTATTTTACGGTCAATATTTTAACCGAGCTCTAAATTCCATTTCTAATTTTTATGGAATTTATTATTTTTGTTTTTAGCCGTTTTATCGAAAATCGCCGTTTTTAGCTATTTTCGTGTCCTGTGTTGGATAATTATCCATTTTAACGTTTGAGAAATCAATAATTCCATATTTTAGCTTCGAGAGCTTATTTATTTTTCATTTTAGTATTTTTCATCTTTTATTCGTGTTTGGCCGAAACCGCGTCAAAATAGTATTTTTACAATTTATAACAAGTTAAATAAAAGTCTAGGCCCAAAATTTTATGTAATGCAATAAAAAAAATGAAACCTTAGCCCAAGCCCACATAGGGGCCGGTTCCATAACCAAACACAAACACAGTATTTATTTTCTTTTTAAAAATCTGGGGAGATCACTAGTCACCTAAATATCCATATATAGTCCTATTATGTCTCAAACTCCCTTTTATAAAACACACACACACACAACGATTAAAAAAATCGTGTATCCCCTCTCCCTCCCCCTCTGTTCGTCGACAGCAACCCCAAAACCATCATCATCATCATCAAAAATCCAAGAAACCACTTCCATTCAACCCTAAATCATTCCAATATTAAACCCCATCATCCCTAACAACAATCAATCACCATGCATCAAGATTTATGATTTCTTGATTTTTACAAGATTTTTGATTTTTGGGTTTTATTCCAATTGGGTGCAAAGGAAACAACAAGGGATAATTGTTGGTGCTTTTAGACAAGTTTGGGTGAGTAAAATCAAGTTTTTGGGTCCTCCTTTGTTCCTTCTTGTGTTCGGCCAAGACATCAAAACCACAAGGGTTTGTGGTTTGATCATTTACTTGTTTTCTTATCTCCTTGTAAGTATTCTCTTTGATTCTAATTTGGTTACATATATATTTGCTTGCATGTAGGTTGATTGTGTTTAAGAATCCATGGATTAAGTTATATGTTGAGGTTTTGATGTTGTTGGCGAATTTGATGATTTATTAGGAGTGATAGGTTAGTTCGAGCATAGTGAAAGTGTATTTGATGCAAAATATTGGCGATTTGATGGGGTTATAGAACCTTTATTTAGGTCAGAAAGTTTGGCTTAATCCAGCGAGATGAGCATTGTCGTAATCTGAGATTTAAGAGATTAGTGTGGTAGTGGTCGTTATAATGAACGTGTGGTAAAAATTTGGGCTTCCAACTCTTAAAAACGAAAAAGATATGGCGATTTGAAGTTGAGAAATTGTTTCGGCAAAATTCTGCACACGTCGTTTTTGTGCAGAATTTTAGTCCATTTTGCGAGTAGTGTAACTTGGTCATGCCAATAGCTTTTCTAGATTTGCAGGACCCTATGATTAAGTGCTTCGAGTCTACTTTCCAACGAACTAGGCCTCGTCAATTTTCAGAATGTAAAAGTGAGTCAAACCCTTTGTACAAGATTAGGTGTCAAAGCTGTGTTTGCTGTCCAGAAATTCGATTGTAAAGATGTTGTGTGCAGGCGGGTCAAAACTTATTATTTTTGGATGAAATTTGAACTGGAGGTTGTCCATAATATGTGTGACCTACTGGATTTTTTTCAGATTTTTATAAAATGTTTTGAGGGGTCTGCTGTAGCCAAACTTTTGCAAAGTCCAGCAGACCCTGTTTTAGAACAAGTGTCATTGATGTGTCTTTCATAATAAGATTACTTAGGCTATGGTTTATGGGTGAACTATGGTAGTTACATAACATATAAGGGTAACTTAATATGGAGGGAGATCGTCTAGTTCGACCATTTAGCATTCCTTTAAGTATGATGATCCTCTAGTTAAAAACGTCAAATTTCAGAAAATGTAAGTGTGGCATTTCTAGTGGTTCTCAATCATGGATTCTTAAGCATAGGATATTACTACATGCCGATATATATAAATATGTATCTATTTACCCGTATTACGTTACATTTTATTATAAGTGTGAATTTTAAATCCGCGCCACTTATTTTTAGGTCGTGGTTGATTCGTTGGTGCTTATTCTCTTTATTTGATTCGTGTCCGACTACTTCTATTCACGGTGAGTTCATAGCCCCACCTTTTCTCTTTTAATGGTTTTCATAAACTGTTTTCGGGGTGAGAATGCATGCTCGTTTTACAAAGTAAACTTATTGATTGTTACCACTCAAGCGTTACATGAATATTTTTACTTGCTTACTACATGACTTCTAAAACGTGTGATACATGGCTGTTTCTTATGAACTGATTTAAAGCTTGATTTGTTTACTACATCATTTGAGATCATTAAATTCCTATATATGAAAACCGTGAGTTTTGAACACATTACTTGTTTTACTTTGGACACAAGTGCTTTTCAAATTGTATGCTATCCAGATTATTGCCTGAATATTATTGCCTAAGTCCTTTCTCTGCTACTTAAGTCCCCTGTTTATCATGAACCGTCAGTTGCTATTATAGTGAGCACGAATGTTGTGGATAGATTTATCAGGACTGACAATCCCCGTCTCCCTTTTCGAAATTTTTAGTCACTAGTTGACCATGTGGCGCATTTAACATTTGAGGTATTCTTGAGGTTATTGGCAGAATACCCTACTTTTATTGGGGCAAAAATCTTGTTAAGGTTTTGGTGTCATGAGCTTAGCGCAATGTGAATTTGTTTCTCTTGTCTACATTACTTTAATTTTGTGGTCCACTACTAAGCATACTTGATTTATTAAATTACTACTTTGATTTGACAACAATTCTTTTAAATGTTGTAACGCTACTTTTCTTACTGAAATATTACTTGATTTTATTTCAATACTGTTTTTACTTAAACCTATGAATTCACCAACATTATTGTTGACGTTTTTGTATATATTTTCTCAGGTTATTATATTGCTAGCTGAGCATTGGGGAGCATCAAGAGTCGCAGTGGATTATCAACAAACTCAAGACTTATAGTTGTTTTCTCACATTCGATAACTATTTTTTCCTTAATATACAAAATCGATTCAACGTTTGACATTCTTGTAATCTTGTTAATTAAAAAATATTTGGACCTGATATAACACTGAAATTTTTAATCGAATGTGACATTTTAGTAACGTCTCTTTTGAGGTTGTTTTCTGTAACTTGTACTTTATACTATGAAGTAGCACCCCAAAGTGGTATTCCGCTGCATTGTGATTTTATGGGGGTGTTATAGTTATACTTAAGACTCCTAGTTAAAACTGTTAGTCATAATTAATACTGTTGAGAAGAAAATGCTTTGGATTATGTTTTCTTGGCTTTGGACTAACACTTGCAGGATAAGCAAAGCAGTATGAATGGATTTGATGATACCAATTGTGGAGTTTGTTAGAAGAAATACTGCTGACTATTGGAATGCTTAACCTCTGAAGTATTGATTGAGGGGAGGTTAATTGTGTTAATATGCAGTAAAGAATGGATGGAAGGGAATGTAACATCACTTTATGAGACTATGATTATTACAACATCAAGCAGAAGTGGGTGAAGGGTCAGGACAACCCACTGATCCCCAATACACATCCACTACTGCTTCAACTTCTAAACTTGAACCAATCACTGTTCCATTTTCCTTTTAACCTAAAAATATCCAAAAACCTAGGAAAGCCAAAAAGGACCACTGAGATATCTCAGTCTAGTGGACCTATTCCCTTAGTTACAGATAAGACTGTCATTAAGGAGTAGGAAGACAGAATGGAAAGGGTTGCCACTACTGCTTCTAGCTTAGAAGCAGAGCAGGACAGTGGTAACATAAATAGGACCCAATCTATGGCAACATTTAATGAGCTAAGTCCTTAAGGAATTGGTTTAGGTAGTGGTCCTAGGTGCCAAGATACCATATTAGGGGTTGAAGAAGCTCAAACTAGGTTTGAGGCTGCATCTAAAAAGTCCAATGATCCACCTCTCTCAAGAGTTCACACACTTAAAAGTAGGGAGGACATCATGAAACTAAAAGGAATTGATGGAACTTAATACAAAACTATCTGAATTATGAGCTATAAAACAGAAAGAGAGATGTGTAAAACAAAAACAGACATAGTGATTCATTGAGAAAAAGAATTAAGAGATATAGTGAGAATAAAAACAGAAAGAGAGCTTGTGAAGATCAAAATTGATGATGGAAATGCTTTTTGGAACGCAATTAGAGTTAATGCCGGTGACTCAAACTTACTACTGCCAGTGTTAGTTAATACTGCTAGGCATCAACTTCATACTGATAGGCTTAATATTAGTACTGTTAGGCTAAACTTAGTACTGCTGGACTACCGTTAGTACTGTTTGGGGAATAACAGATTTTTGGCAATTAAAAATAGTCGTTGAGATATTTCCGCCAACTACTTTACTTATAGGTTTCCTTAATTTGGATAATTCATGAAGTTTCTTTAACTCATAAGATTTATTCAAGATAAACATCCAATTCTATTCAGTCGGTCCAATCAAAACCTTAAGTGCTATCTATATCATCTCAATTGACTTTGCCAAACATACATACTTTCATAAACGAACATATCCCAGAACCCTAATCGAACTTTTCTCAATCAACAATGGCGAATTTAGAGTTCTGTGACACACACAACATGGTCGCTTACTTAAAGAAAACAGAGGGAAGTGAAGGATTTCATTAAATAGTAGATTTTCTCAATTCTAGTCACATAAGGTATGCTCTTACAGAAAGTCCCACTATCTATGTTTCACTCATCAACCAGTTTTGGAAAACTACTACTACAAGAACACTTGATGATGGAGAGATAGAATTAGCTCTACCAAAAGAAGGCCAAGTTAAGATTTGTATACTTCTAAAGGTTATCTGTTAGAAGGCCTCTCCAATTAGCAGATTCAGGATGGTATTAGTTCTTTAACCAACCACTAAAATTTTGAACAACTGTTCCTTATGGGTATATGGGTTCAACTATCTGAAACTTGACCTTTCAAAAAGGACACTTTTCCCCTCAATAGAGATTTCTCATGCATACCATCTTACATTGTCTAAGTCCTAAGAAAACCTCATAGGAACAATTCAGTAGCAATATAGCAACTGCTATTATTTGCTTGGCCATTAATAGGAAATTTAATTTTTTAAACTGATTTTTGATGGAATGGTGAAAAACTTGGATAGTAGACACAAATTTTTAATGTATCCAAGATTTATTCAAGTGTTTTTGAACAAGCACAAGAGACTGCTTCAACCTCACACAAGACTTTATATTGCTCCTACCCTCACTTAAAAACTTTTTAGCAATATGAAAAGGGATTTTAAGGGTTATACTAGGGAAAACATTCCATTGCTTCTTGCAATGATTATTCAGGGCATAATTGTTCAGGGTGAAGGATCAACATACCCAGTTGAGTCCCATCACACACCCACTAGTGCTCCATCAACCTCACAACCACTAATTTCATCAACCTCTAAGAGAACAACCAGATAGGAATCTGTGGTTTCTTAGCCCAGATCTCCTACTCAGGCCCTTGTAGCAGATGAGACTGCTTCCACAGGTGTGGATGTCAGATATAGAGGGGCTACCACTACTTTCACTGGCTTAGAAGCAGGACAGGGCAGTGGTAACATTGATAAGACCCCTACTATGCCCCTATGATTCACCTCTCCCAAGAGTTAACACACTTGGAAGTGATGAGGGCAGTATGAAACTACAAGAATTGATGGTATTGTGTACAACATTGTCAAACAAAGTAGAGAGCTTAGAGACAGACTTAAAGCAGACAAAGCAAATCTATGGTGCTGCTTTTACTAAGCTTATCAAGAAGGTGAAAAAGTTAGAGAAGACAGTTAAGTCCAGCCAAGCTAGAAGAAGGACAAGAATAGTTGTCTTTGATGATGAAGATGCTCTGGAGGATCCTTCTAAACAGGAGAGGAAGATAGATGAAATTGATCAAGATCCTGACATTTCATTAGTACAACATGATGTAGAGTTTTAGGGGAGGTATGGGCCGGATATGGAGTTTGAATCTGATTTTAATACTGTTAAGGAAGTTTCTACTACTGACTTAGATGTTAGTACTACTGAGCCAGTTTCTACTGCTGGTGCAACAGTTACTACTGCTAGTGTTGTTGTTAGTACTGGCAGTCCTACAAAAGTTTCTACTGCTGATGAAATTACTATGGCTGAGACACTGGTGTATATTAGGAGGAGTGCATCCAAAGACAAAGGTAAAGGTAAAATGGATGAATCTGAGCCAGTACAAACCAAGACAAAGATACAACAAGAACAAGAAAAACTTGGTTATGAAGCAGCTGTGAGATTGCAAGCTAAACTTGATGAAGAAGAGAGGCAAAGGATTTCCAGGGTACATGAAGCAGCTAGCTCTTTCAATGTTGAAGAATGGGATGACATACAAGCTAGAATTGAAGCTGATGAAGAGTTAACACTGAAGTTTCAAGTAGAGGAAAAAGAAAAGTACACTGAAGCTGAACAAGCAAGAATGCTTATAGAGCTTATCAATCAGAGAAAAAGGTATTTTGCTGCACAAAGAGCTGAAGAAAGGAGGAACAAGCCACCCACACAGGCTCAACAGAGGACATATATGTCTAATTATATCAAGCACATAGGAAGTCATACACTACAGCAGTTGAGAGGTTATTCATTTGATGAGATAAAGGCTTTGTTTGAAACAACAATGAGAAGAGTAAACACTTTTGTTCCAATGGAGAGTGATGTTGACAGAACAATCCTTGAGTTAGCAGGTGGAAGTTTAAAAAGGCCTGCAGAAAAAGAACTTGATCAAGAAAGTTCTAAGAGACAAAAGACTGGAGAAAGCTCAGAACTAGCAGAAGAACCAAGAGATAAAGAAACTGATGAACTATCACAAGAAGAGCTACAACAAAGATGAATGATAATGGGGTTTATATTCCAGAGTAAGGGATGAATGTTGAAGCTTTACAAACCAAGTATCCAATAATTGACTGGGAGATCTACACTGAAGACACTAGGAAGTACTAGAAGATCATCAGAGTTAGAAATCATACTGAGGTATATCAATTCTTTGATGATATGCTGAAAGAATTTGACATAGATGATTTAGTGATGCTGTGGAGTCTAGTCAAAGAGAAGTTTAATTCAACAGAACCAACAGATGACAAAGAAAGAGAAATATGGGTTGAGTTGAAGAGATTGTTTGAACCAGAACAGATGGATTGAGTTTATGGAAGCTTCAAAAGCTTATTCGATGATCTAACTTTGAAGCTATGTGATTCTGTGAGTCATCAAGTATCTACAGAATAGGGAATAATAACATCGTACATGCTGGTAGAGAAGGATATCCATTGTCAGATATCTACATGCTGGTTGAAAGGGAATATCCTTTGTTAAGAGGTGTTCTTACACTGATGTTAGTTGCAAAGCTTTTGGTGGAACAAAATAATGAGATGTCTAGAGAACTTATTAGGAAGATATTCATGCAGATTGAAAGACCAAGAAGATAAAGTATTTGGAAGAATCCTCTCATAGAACAAGGTTTAATTCAAAAAACATGATGATTTAGAGGTAAATCACAAGTTTAGGGGGGATTGTTGGGAATTAAATGTGTGCATACTTAGTACTGAGTATTAACTAGTTAGTACTGCTAGAAGAAAGTTAGTACTGCCAGTACTAACTTAATACTGCTGAAGGACTTAAGACTGCTGCATGAAGATTAAAGACTGCTAAAGAGATAAAGACGTGTCAAGAGATTTGTATTGACTTATTCATAGTATATTCTATATGGTTAGAAAGATATATATAAGTTTAACATTATAAAAGATTTGTAGTTATCTTGTAAAGGACTCCTTAGTGTATAAAAGGAGATCCTAGGTTATGGTTTTGAATACACAATAGAGATATAAGTTTTGATACATAGCTTTAAGGTTGTAAACCCTAGTACTACACAGAGTACACGTATTATTCATAATAATAATATTAGAGCTTTTCAGTTATATCATTGTTCTTAAAGTTTATTGTTTCATTAACATTCTTCTAATTATTAAAGAGTAGATTTCGCATACACTTTAGTATTCACAAAGTTTCAACCATAGTTGTTTTGAATTTATCCAAAGTAACTTAATCTTTACAAGCTAAAGAATAGATCTTAAGTTGGGATCAACACATTTGTTTTTATGCTCCACTTTAGGCAAACAAACAAGAATGTCCCTTTCTCACCCCAAACCACCACTATTTAACTTAATATTAAAACACAAACCGCCACTTAGAATGTTAAAACAAAATAAGCTAAAAAATCCAAATAAGCTACGAAAATTAGAAGAAAAAACTACGAAATAAGCTAGTTTAAGATAGTTTGATCTATTAACTATTAGTTAAACTAATAGAGCATTACACAAACCAAAATCGTGGCTAAACCAAATATTATAGGGATGAAATAAGCTAAGTACGTGAGCTTAGTTAAACAAATACGCCACAAGCGAAGTTAATGAGTTGTAGAGAGTAGAAACGTGAAACTATATGCCAAATAAGCTAAAGGAAAAAGTAAACCGTGAGCTTATGATGCAAAATAAGCCATGAAATGAATTAAAACCCAAGAAATCAAACACAAAACACCCCTTGGTGATTGATACCATATGTTATCCCACTAGTAATCCATACATAACTAAAATAAGCACACCAATAAGCACTAGGGACGAAAATAAGTAGAAGAAAAGAGAGAAGTGAAAATGAAAGAATATTAGATTAGAAGAGAGAGTTTGGTGAGTTACACATACAATAAATGGCAACCAACACCCTATCTATGTGTGGAGAGGGTTTCTTTTATTCCCTTAGCCTTTTACTTGGCACATGGGCTTACTTAATGGGTCTGGCTTGGCTTAACTTGGGCTTTGAACCCTAAACATGGACAATATTAGGTTACAAACCAAGCCCGTTAATACCCGACTAGCCTATTACATTACAAGACCTAATTGACTTAATAAGACCGATAACATTCTTGTTTTACTTAATATAATTAAGGCTAACAGCCTTCATCAACATGTAGACATGACTTGGATGATCAACGTCGATGAAACTGTCAGTTTGACATACGTACACTTCTTCCTTTAGCGAACCATGCAAGAAAGCAATTTGCACGTCCATCTGGTAAACCGTGAATGATTTGTGTGTAGCGTTGGCCAAATATATCCTGATAGCTTCCATCCTAAAAACCAAAGCGAAGGATTCTTCAAAATCAATTCCTTCCTCTTATTGGTACCCTCTCACAACCAGACGAGCTTTGTTTCTGATGATTGTGTCTTCCTCATCGGGCTTGTTTTTGAATAACTATTTCAAAGTAAGGGTTTCTAAAATATCTCATAAATATCTTTTAAATATCTTCTCAACGGGTACTAACTCACTTTCTTCTAACCAGGTACTAACTAAACCTAACAGTACTTAATATTTGTACTATCGGTACTACGTATAACTGGTCAGTACTCACTTTTGTACTGTCGGTACTAAGTTAAGAAAACAATGATCTAACAATCCTCCCTTAAACATGAAATGTTAAACTATTATAACTTATGTTTTCTTCATCCTTTATGTTCTTTTAAGGCTGAGGATGTATCCACACCTTCTTTTCATTTCTTAATCTTTGTTTACACTTTTCTTCTTTAGCGCAACCTTTGTCTTTTCAGGCAATTCAGCAACATTTTTCAGCTACTCAGCATACCTCTTGTTACCTACAATCTATACTATGTTGGCTTTGTAGTTTTTTTGGCAAAACTACCACCCATTACGGGATTTGATGGTCCTTTACCAGTACCGTTTCCTCTGGGATAGATAATTTCATTCTACGAATATGGTGAGTTAATTACCATACAGTTTTTGGTAAACTGTCATACCATCAAAGGATGTTGATTTGTCTTTACAAATACGTTTGTGTTTGGATAGCAATGCTTCATAGTCATAATCATGGTGCAATGAATAAACATTAGTTTTTAGCAAAACTATCAAGCTATCAACAGTTTGACGTAGGTACTTTACAAGAACTGTTTGATCGTTGGCTAGCCAAACTCTTCACCGAAGAAGCAAGTGTGAGTTGAGAACCCTACAATTTTTGGTAAATTGTAACATAAAACGATTTGGAGAGTCTTTCCTCAAGCCGTTTGCTTGTGGACTAGCCAATTCTTATGCCTGTTAAGCATGGTGAATTGATAACCATTTGTTGTGTGGTGGTTAGCCAACACTCAATCCCTTCTCATTTCCATCAGTCTTATTCTTTAGATTCTAAATTAGCAAGTACCTTCTTGATAAATCGTATCAATTCCAATGCCATAGGTCAATGTCTTCTTCAGACTCTAATTTAGCTTTAGCACTTTGCATCCAGTATTTCCTTTTTCAAAGGATTATTCTTTCTATTAGATTGTGACGGACTAATCCTTAGTAGTCACAAGTCGTGTACCCCTGATGAACTATGCAGCTCCAACTGACTATTTACATTCTGCTAGTGAGTTCCAAAACTCATCTATGTACATCTGGATTTTGACAAACTATCAAAATCCTCCCCAAAGAACTTTATCAAAACCTTCAGGAATCGTATCTTGATATATGTTCATCAATACGTTTATATACGCAGCATCTAAGTCTTCTCTGTCAATACACTGAACGCACTTTATCTAATGTTGCTGAAGCAATTCTTTTGACCATTACTTCCTTGTTCCCACTTATATAATCTTTCTGATTTTTTAGATTTTATCAAGAACTGTGGTTTCGTGCCAAGATTCTCAGTTTCAGTTAAATGTTGGGATAACTTCTTGTCAAATATTTCATAATTACTTCTTGTCCTCATCTGGGCTATTGTCAAGCAAATTCAGCTCTTCATTCTCTATTTTCATGTCAGTTGGGCCATCTTGAGAAGTATCTTGTTTGAATCTTCTTTTCCTTGACTTTTCTTCTTTTTCCTTGTACCGTGCTTTCTCTTTTCTTGTATTCTCTTATCTTTATCCTCTTCATTGACTTTCTTCTTTAGATTAGATTCCTGCTTGATCTCTTCTCCTTTGGAGGAATCTTTCTTATTCATTCTTTTGATCAGTCTATCATCTTCAACAGACCCAATAGCAATGAAATCTTCATCTGACCTTTTTATCTTTTCATACATTGCTTGTATGTCTTCAAACTTCTTACTCTTCAACTCAGAATGTTTGAAGTTCCCCACATGCTTTAAGTAGGTCATCATCTGATTTCTTAATTGATTCTTGGTTGGAGGTCTGTTTCTGATGGCCTCTGATCTTTGTCGAGCAAGGAATTTTCTCTGAGCAGCAATTATATCATGATGGAACTTTGCTCTTTCTTCTATTGTGAACTGCTCTTTTTCTTGCTCTTGAAGCTTCTTAGCAAGAATTATGTCTGCCTCAATTCTTGCCTTTATATCATCAAAGTTTTTAATGAGGCTTCAATTTGTTGCTTTTTCTTAGCGAATCCTTGTTTCTTAACTTCTTTGCTTCCCATTCTTCTTGAATTTTCTAGCTATTTCTTCATCACTCTCAAGTGTTTTGGAAATTTATTCACAGCTTGAGGAAATATCATCAACTTCCTTTCAGATTCATCCTCTTCTACAATTTTCTTTTTCCTTTGTCTTTCGGATTTCAATCTTTGGAAGAGGTTTTCAATGTTCGAAGTGAATCTTTGAGATGTAGGCCTGGTCTATCAATTTCTTCAACCATCCTTTTCAATCTACACCTTTCTCTTTTTCTTTAGAAGCAGCTTTGGCTTGACTCATGTTGAGGAGAAGTGTAGCTATTGTTTCATCATCTCCAAATATCATAGAAGTGGGTGTTTGAGTGGATGTTTGAGAGGCTTGAGTAGCAATTCCTTCCATAGTTTGATCTTCAGTACCTTTTATTTGCCCAGCAATACTTTCAACTTTTTCTTCAGTACCTTCTCTTTGCTCTTCAGTACCTTCAAAGATCTCTTCAGTACCTTCAACTTGTTCATCTGTACTAACTTTGGATCCGTCAGTACTAACTATTGGCTGTCAGTACTAACTTTTTCACAGTCGGTACTAACTACTTTCTTGTCGGTCAGTACTAACTACATCTTCAGTACTAAGTCTAACTTCATCAAACTCCTTGTCTTCATCCACCATTTCTCTTGTCCTCCCTTCACTTTGAGCATTTTCTGTTTCCATGTGATCAATTTTATCTTCAGGCATTACATCAAACAGAGGATCTCTTTGAATTGATGATTCTCGCATTACATCAAATAGAGGATCTCTTTGAACTGATGATTCTCCTTTTGCAATCTTCCTCCCTTGTTTGGATACAGACTCTTTGTGCACCCTATGTTTCTTTGAGAAGCTCTTTCCTTGGGAATCTTTGTGCAATGAGACATCTTCAGTATGCTTTATGATGTTTTGATGACAGAGTTTAGCTTGCTGTCTGAGTTTGTGTATCTTAGCCTTTCGAGAGTTTGTATTTCTTGGCTTGTTTGAAACTGTTACACATAAAGAGATACACAGATCATAGACATTTTGGAGAGTCATTTCATCCTCATTCCCTGAAAGGGATGTATCATTGGATGAATGATCTCCAAGATTCTCACCAGTAGGTTCTGGGATTGAATCAGGAACAATAGGAGTGGGTGAAGGTCTGGGTGAAGGTGTAGATGAAGGTGTAGGTGAAGGGTCTGGTTGTTGCTCAAATGGTACCTCACTTGGTTGAACAAAATATGAGTCAGGCAGTGACTCATTTGGGTTTTCACCAGTGGGAGAAGGAGAGGGTAAAGGTTGTTCAACAGATAGTCTTTCTGAGGAAGCACCCTCATCCTGAGTTGGTTGGACCAACATAGTATCAAACAAAGGTGTAACTTTGCCTGAGAAATGTTTGCCCTTCTTAATCATAAAAGAAAAAACTTTACTAGTTAAACTATTTATAGGAAAGTGATCTAAAGGTACAGATATATTAGCTAATTGTCTATTTAAAATTATAGAAATAAAACGAGGATACATTACAAACTTCTTCTTTGCCTCTAGATGTCTAAGCATACCATCAAAGATTAATTTGG
>BQNB010124286.1:0-18311 GCA_026074375.1 Tanacetum coccineum
TAACATACTAAAATACACAAATAATAAACATGATAATATAGTTCTCTCGTCCAAAAAATTATGTACTTAACTTACCATACATTTTGGTAGTTAAAGATTATCATTGTTGGCACAACACGTCGAACCATAATTCGAGATATTATACTTAACAATTTTCTATTGTATAATGGAATATGTGTTTCTATATGTGTAAAATATCCAAAAGGGATTAAAATACATAACGAAGTAGGTTTGATAACTTGAACCACTCATTCGAGATCCTAAGTATTTACTTTGTAACGCAATGAAAAAAAGTTATAAATTCCGAAAATCCAAAATGGTGATTAAGGATCTCTACACAGCCAACTATAATAGAAGTATCATTCATGGCTAGAAAAATCATGGTGCATGCATTGATAATTGTAGGAACTAAGTGTGTGTAACTTAATCATCCAATCTCAAGTAAACACCAACTAAGCACAACTTCCAATCAAGAATATTAAGTGTACTTGTGTCATAAAATAGATCTAATATCCCCAATATAATGTGTTTAACCAACAAACTTAATCAGCATAATCATGATTAAGTAAGAATACCAAAGATTTAAAACATACATACCCAAATATTTCAAAATCTTAAGCAAAAGAGAGTTAGGAAAAAAAAGTTGCACTTTTACTCACAAATTCAAAGAGAAATAATGGTGCTTTCCAATAACCAAAAGGGATCTCCATAAATGTGCTCGATACTCAAGTCTTTGAAACATCAAAGTAATGACTCACATCCCTCAAATGTCGAAATGTACCTTAATGATGAGAGACGATGGTGATAATAGGTTATTCCTCAAACACCAAGTGAGGAAATTAGGACTATGATATGATAACAATAGTGCCCTCACCCTCTCTTCTTAAAGAGATAGGGGAAGATAAAATTTAGGAAAATATAAGAAATCCCTTAAGCCCAAATCACATTGAGTGTGGTTACTCTATTTGTTATGAAATCACAATTGACATGATCAATTTAATTTAGGATCACACAGAGGAAAATAGGGTCATGTTCATGTCAATCAATGAGGCAATAAAACTCATGCTAGCCGTTGCAACCAACATGAGTTGTGTTGTTGAGAATGACATATGCAAAGAAGGATCTAAGGATAACTTTTGAAGAAAAAGAGGCTTTAGCTGTGTTCAATATGGTTGTAACATGGAATGATGAACCTATGTGCTACTTATGTGTGCCTTAATAATATATGTTTTGTTTATGTGCTTATTACCCCTAACTTGCTCAACAAAAAGTAATTAGAGTCATGATAACTATTCATATAAAATGATGAAATATGTGTATGATTGAATGCAACAATGTACAAAGTCATAATGCATCATGTTTGTACCCATCCATGTTTCCAAGTTTCCAAATGGTAAGCTAACCCATGTTGGACTTGAACATGTATATATGTTTGTTGCTTGTGGTGTTTTGTGTTTGTTTGTTGCTAGTTGTAGCCAAGAACATCTCAAAGGTAATGCTCTTGACCCATGGATCCCCCACCTTGAAACAAAGGGGAGAAACGATCTAGGGGGAGCACGTGTAAAGATATCTACTTTCTACCTCTACAAAGATACCTACCTTTATATGAAAGACCAAGATCCCGCCTTTTTGATTTGACAAAAGGGGGAGAAGGAAAGAAAAGAGAGATAAAGTTTACGGGGGAGAAGATAAGCTACTAAAGCTCGGTGAATAAAAATTTCAAGCTTCACCAAAGTACAAGGCTAACATCAAGACGCAAACTACATCAACGACTTTCTTCATCTTTACTATGTTTGTAATTTTATTTTCTTTCGAAATTTTATTTGTCATCATAAAAAGTGGGGAGATTATTGGGGAAACATTAACTAAGATCTCCTTTATGTTTTAACGATGGAAAACAAACGTTCGCAACACTTAAAATAACAAATGATAGCCAAAATCCGTGAAACGAAAACAGTGCCTCTGGTGCGCTAGTTACGCACCAGCACGTGGCCTATGCGCTACACTCGAATTCCTTTTTACGGAATTTTGCTCGTCGGCTTTCCTCTTACCCAACACATGTGGATATTTCAATAAAGGTGTATACATGGTACTTGAGAAAATCGAAACACTCGAAACGAGGTTTAGACTTAGAGAGGAGATAAAACAATTCCTCCCTTTTTCAACAAAACTCCAACTCATTTTCTTTATCAAATGCCTCTAGCCAAGGCCAAAGCTTCTTTTCTAAACCTAGTATAATCATACTTTCAACATACCATCAAATGAAAGTATTCATTTGGCCTTAATATGGATTTATGTTGTCTCTAATCACGTAGCGGGTTTTACTCCCTTATTGGTCAAACCAAGTCAAATGTCACTTTGCGTAAATGCATCCTTTCTGTTTACGAGTTGTGCTTTACTTGAGATGCAAATAAATTAGCTTGTTTGCATCAAGATGATTAATGATCATATCCATTGTTTATTATCATGGATAAAGTCTTAGTGACTATTTGAGTTTTTAGCAATTGAAGGTTAATTATGCTTCGATCCTTCTTACCTTTTCTACACTTAAATGTTTTAAAAACTCTCGCATTCCTCTATATTCCTCACACATCACTTACACCTCACTTCCTTCTAAACATTCCCAAATCATTTGTTAACCTCTTATTTCTAAAACAAATGATTATACACACTCTCCACACATAATCTACACATTCTTTAATCATCATTGCCCAAGTCTTTTCTCTCTAAATGGCAATACGATTAACTACATAATCAGTCCTTTTATTATCATCTTCATCACCTTCTTTACAACTACAAACTTTAAACCTTTCCCACATAAACTTTCTGAATCTTATCCTCTGACATGTAACTCACATTCTCTTATACAATGTACCTCCTTGTACTTGTTGTCTCCCACATTCCCCACATAGGCTCCTATGTGTCACATCACTACATTCTCACCCACACATCCTTATTTATTATCTTCTTCACTTCTATACTCACACACACTCTTATTTCAATTTAAATTTCACACACATACATACTCAAATCTTCTCTTATACTCTTCACCCACACACACACTCACACACTCTCAAGGTGAAATTCAAATTACATACTGACACACTTAAAACTTCACTTACACACTTTGCCAACTCACCACCTTAACCTAACATTTAAATTTCAAATTTGAATTTGAATTAAGGTTATAAATAGTGTGAGGCGTGGCATAGCCAAGCCTCAAGCTTTAGCATGAGGCATGGCGAGATAGCGTTTTTAAGGCGACAACAAATACTTGTAGATTTATAGATTTATATCATATTTTATAATTACATGAGTGGTAAATATTATAATATTCAAGCCTCAATCCAAAATATTAGTAAATCCAAGTCTAAATCTTAAATTTTAGAAAATCACATAAACACTTCAGAAAAACTCGCTCGCCAAGCTCTTATTGCCTTTTCAAGCCTAACTCAGCTACGTCCTAGAGTCGACGCCGTGGGTCTATTACGTAACTTAGTACTGTTTCGCCTCCCCTTGGAAACCATACATTCATGCCAAGACTGCAGAATACACTCACACACAATCATCTCTTATATTTCAATTTGAATTTTCAAAATTTCTCTCCCTATCTTCATTTTCTCTCTAATAAAGCACTATTCCTTGGCATATTCTTTCTCTCTCACTTATGCAAAATCATCACTCTAACCAAGGTTAGTTTTAACTAAGCAATTTACATGTGAGGGAATATACCCAATATACCCTTTGTCTAATTGTACACCCATTTTTACAATTTATAGGCAGGGAGTAATCTGAGCTTACGGGTTTTTATTATGGATCATAACAATCATAATATAGAAAATGACCAAAATAACGTTTATTCAAAAGCTATTGTTATCATTCATTTCAAATCAGGAGTTTTATAAAGGCAGGTCCCAAAATCTAGAAATCATAAAATGTGAAATGATAACAAGGTTTTAGCCATCTTCATGTCCCATGTCACTCAATGCTTATAAGTTGCTCAGTTACCTGAGATAAAATGCATTAAAAAGGGTCAACACAAAGGTTGAGTGAAATTCATAGGTTTGAAATGTAATAGTTGAATACAAGTTATAGTGGAAATACTGGTATTGCAGGGACAATTATCATGGGGAACATTATTTATTGCATCTAAGCTCATGACATCAATACATTAACAGGGAAATCACCGTAGTGATATTGGTTAGGGAAAGATATCCCCGTGGAAAAGATAATTGCCAAGGTTACTATTAGGACAAATATAGTGCGTTTGGCTACCCTAAGCATGGGTATACCAACGGGAGCCGTCACCCCCAATAGATCTATTCACAATATTCGCGTTCACTCGCAATGCAAGTAATTAATGATTCATGATATGGAAATAATGGCACTGGAAGCTACTTAGGCAATAATATATCTGGATAGCATACATTTAGAAAACACTTGCATTTATGGTTTATATCAAGTATCATAGGTTTATAAAGTATTTAAAAGATTGAAATGTGGGGGTATAATCATTAGTCTTGAAAGTAATCATATTGTTATAAGATAAACGAATATGTAAAGAGTTCTGTCAACAAGCATGTATACCCCCTCGTGGGTTTATGAAAACATTTAAAAAGATTGAAAACGCGAGCTTATGAATCACTGATAGGTTAGATGTAATAAATTTCTAAATTGAAAGCTGACGAACTTATCACAATCTTATCGGGGAAGGTTGATATAGCCAAAATGATCGTTAAACAGCACGTATCACGCAACCTGAGTAAATATTTGAGCTTAGGAAGATTGTACTCTAAAATTTTTTAGTTTTAAGGTTATGAGTTTCATTGAAGAGTTTCTGGAATTATGTATCACCGTTCGAGCACATCATAATTCAGAAAGTCATTCAGTAAAAGTTTGAGGAGCTAGGCACTTTAAACCGTTAAACCCAACAAACCTCAGTCAAGAAGTAATACCAAGATGAAACCTCTTAATATGAGTCTAGTATTGTGTTCAATATAGCTTTCGGTAATGATCAATTTTAAGTGTTTTATTCAATATCGGGAAATGTTAAGCAGAGAAGCGTTAAGTAAAGTTATGTCTTGTAAGATTTTAAACATGATTTTACGTCCTTTTTCAAAATGTTACATTTAGACCTTGAGTTTGAACAGTGGCAACAATATACCCTTAGGGTTTGCACTTTTCGAGTTTGGGTCCTTCAAGTTGAAAAGATATACCAAGTAAACCTTGACTTTGGAAAAGTGCATAATAGGACCCTTATTAGTTATAACTTTGATTAAAATGACTCATTTCAGCCCCATTTAGTTATAGTTTAGCAAGTACGATATATACCCATGCCATGGAATAATTAAATTACAAAACCAAGTCCACATTGCCATGCCAAGCTTATTTTAACAATTTAAAAAGATTATTTATATGTTATAATTAAATAAAATATGAAGTTTTTTACGTAACGCAAGTTTAATAATAATGATTGTTAGGCTAGGAACAAAGGGGTCATAATTAGGGTTTCAAAACGTAAAGGTGGGTTTTAAGTTCAAATTCCTTTCATTAATCAATAAGTGGTTTTATTTTAACATTAGTTAAAGCATGATAGGTAGATTATACAATATTTATCATTATACGCATTTTAGTTTTAAGAAAAAACGCTACTTAGGGTTTAGGGTGTTCGTTTTTGGATCTCAAAAATGGAAATTGCGCATGAATTGAGTTATGAAACTTTAACAAGAGTTTATTTTGAATCATATGAATATTATAATAGTGTAGGAGAAGAAGTAGAACATCCAGAACCTGGATTTGAGCTTCAAGGATCAAAAATGGTGGAAATGGGTCATTTCGGGTAGTATTTCCACTCGTACGCCAGGTATCTTTACTCCGGGGCTTCAATTCTTTAGGGATTTGCTTATTGAACTTCTTTAATGATCCTAGGATCATATGGGATCAAAGGATTGCTGCCTTATGGGTTTGAGAAAGAAGAGATGTGGTGCGAGTTTGAATGAGCTATCTAAGGTCCTATTTATAGTAGTTTGAAGGTATAAGGAGTAAGCAACACTTAGGATCTGTTGAGAGACATGTGTACAAGCTAGCTACTGATGTGTTGAAGCTATACCATGAGTTGTGGAGGTCTAGAGGCTAAAATGATGGTGTGGACACCCTTAAAGGCTGTCGCGGCTGTTGTGGCTTAAAGAGAGGAGATGTGGACTGAATTTGGACCAAGGAAAGGTTTAAGCAGGTGGGTAAGCTGCTTGGGGGATTCTAGAAGAGGTTCACATAAGAATTTTGCACTTGGAATGGTTTAAAATGGGTCAAAATTGATGGTGAAGGGGTTCGGGCTGTTTTGGGGTTCGACTAGGGTTTCACAAGTTTTCAAGCTTTTATTTCGTGTGTACTTGATTAAGGATAGTTAATATATGTAGCCAAGGTCTGATATAGGAAGGATTAACAAAGATTAGCAATTGGTTTGGGTTAAAACGGATTAGAATTGAAGAAATGAGGTCACGGGTTTGATTAGGGCACGTTTAGGGTTTTCTTGACTTTCTTGGTTTATATTTTGCATACTCTTGATTAGGAATGATGGAATACAGATCCTAGAGCTTAAATAAAGTATTATCAATGAAGTTTGATCATTGGTTTTAGTTAAAATGGGTTGAAATTGAAAGAATAAGCCGTAGCTTGGAATTAGGGTTCATATAAGGCTTTTAGGGTTTTCTAGCTTTGTAATTCTCGTACATTGTTGAAGCAAGGATGGTTAATGATGGATAAAGGTTTGTAAACTCATTTTATGGGTTTACAATGACTCTTGGTTGCTTACTTGAGAATGAGATGGTCTGAAAATGAGTAAACGGGTCAAAATCACAATTAGGGTACAATTAGGGTTTCCTGGATTTATTTCTTGTGTAATTGAAGTAGAATGATGAAATGATGATGGAATGATGTTTGAAAATGATTGATAATGTTATAAATTAAGTTATTAAAACTTATTTGAGAGTTGGTTTAGGTTTACAATGGATAAAAATGAAGAAACGTGTCATGGTTTAGAATCTAGCTTGGTTTTAGGGTTTAGGGTTTTGAATTAGGGTTTTGAGTGTAAATATGTGTGTGAAGGCTTATGAATAGAATAATTAGGGTTTACACATTGTAGAATGAGTATAGTAGCTTGTACATAAGTGGTGATGAAGAAATTGGAGGTAAAACGGCTATTTTAGAGATCATGCTTAATGACTTGTATATTGAGCTTTTAAGGACTTGTACCTTTCTTTGGATAGAATGTATATTCATATGAGATGTTATGATATTTGTACATATGCTTTAGTAGCTTGTACATTCACTTTAGATATTAATCTTTCATGGAATTAGGGTTTAGAGGTATATGATAACGGTTTAAAGCCCGTTTAGATATAACGTTGCGAATGGTACATTATAGGAATAATGTACTTTGTAATGATGATAGGATGATATTGACTTGACATGTTATGATGTTTGCTTGACATATATGAAGATAGGATTGCCCTAGATAGGTTACGTGAGCTTGTCTACTTTAGTTATGACATACTAAGATATATAAGTAATGTAATAAAGCGAAAAATTTCCCATACAATTGTGATCATAGTAAAATAGGTTTTGTATTTGATGAAAATCCTTGGGTTGTTATAGAAAACTAACACTTTGAGGAATAAACAACATTCCTCCCCTCAAAGAATGCATCATTGTGTAACCAATTTTACACTTTATTGCTTATCCTGAAAGAGTTAGCTCAAAACCAAGAAAACCATAATCTAACCACTTGTCTTGTTTAGCAGTATTAAATGGTACTAACAGGATTAATAGTGAGACATAGAAAGAACTAGCAGTACTAACTATAAGTAACAGTTTTGACAAACAGTTTTAAATATAACTAGCTGTATTAATTCTAACTAGCAGTATAAATTTACAAAGAATTAACAGTACTAACATTTAACAAACTTTACAAAAACAAACAAGAGATATAGGCATTAGGGATTTAGGTAAAAAAAAAGTCAACATGAATCAAGAAATGCTGATCACAAGTCTTTGTGTAAAAAATTTCATACCTAGTGGTATTGAAATCATTTGACGTTGTATAGATTCTTGTGTGTTTCCTTGTTATTATGTTGCAGAATATAACAGAAAAATTTTAGAATACGAAGATCATGGAATGAGTGATGTCAAAGAATGATTATGAATTTGTAAGAGAGTTTCTAATCACGTGAGATATAGATTTTGAAATGAATAAATGATGAACGTAATAATGATAATGAAGGTAATAATGATAATGATTAAGGAATTGTTTGTACAAACGAATTGAAGAATACTTGTTTGTAGTTTTGTTAATATACTTAAGCTAATTATTATAATTTATCACCTTACAAAAAGAAGCGTTCAAATTCTTGTAACTTGAGATCTATAAATCATAGTTTCGAAGATTTATAATTTCATTTATTCAAATGATGAAGTGAACTAATTTATTTCAATAAGATGAGCATAAATGTCTTACCTAAGTCCATAAACTCGGATATGGGTAATTGTTGAAAATGATATGATCATGTATGTTAGATAATTATTGAGATGTTGATGTATTGACGCCCATTATAATCAGAGGATGGTAATTTTGTTTCAAAGGTATGAGGAGGAGTATACAGAGTTTGAAATAATAGAATCGATGAATTGACATATAATGTCGAGTTTTGATATCATCAGATACAAGTGTAAGGAAATCATCACTTGATTATTTCTTGGATTAACTTACATCCGAACTTATACATATTGAAAAAGAGTTGTTACTTATGCTAAGTATCTGTTGTAGGATAAAAGTAACAGATGCTGGGATTGTGAATAGGGTTTCTAGATTGAGAGATTTGCATGAGAGTTGAATATCCTCGAGAGTTGTTTTTAGGGTAGAAAGAAACTCTAAAAAGAGTTGATACTTATGTTACATGTCTCGAGATTTGGTTGAGAGATAGAGTGATGTTTGGAAACAAAAGTTCCTAGTTCTTACAGTTTCTAGTCTGATGGCCTACTTTGTGGAATTCTGACACCTGACGGTGCACGATCCTATGTGATGTAGAGTACATTTCCTACAAAGGGGATGAGGTCCATTATATCCACGGTTTCCATTAGCCTTGAAGATTTCCTGTCTTCCATTATGCTGCGGATGGTGATCATTATTGCGGTTGTTATTGTTACAGTTATCTGGGTAGTTATTTTTGTTAATGTGATTGTTGGAGTGGTTATTGTTGTTGTGATCATTGGGGTAGTTGTCTTTGTCACGATTATTGGAATAGTTGTTGTTGTTGGTGGTGTTCCTTCTATCATCAAACTTTCGTTTGTGATCATTGGTTTCTTGCACAGAATTACGCTTTATAATTTGGTCCATTAGCCTGTGAGCTATGTTGGTGGCTTCTTCTAGAGTTTGAGGTTTTGAAGCAGTAACGTTTCCTTCAATGCTTTGCGGCAGTCCCCCGATGAAAGCGTCCATAAGTTTCTCGGTGTTTGGTACCATATTCGGGCATAAAACGGCTAATTCCTGGAATCTTCTAATATAAGTCTTGAGATCACTTCCATTTACAGTCAGACCATAAAATTCATCTTCCATTTTCTTGATCTCAGTCCGAGGACAATACTTGTTCGTCAGAAGCCTTTTTAACTCAGTCCAGGTGATTTGATTAGCTTGCTCTATTCCCATAGGCTGGGCATATGCATTCCACCAGGACAAGGCATCATCAGTTAAAGTACCAGTAGCAAATGTTACTTTATTTTCCTCAGCACATCTGCTTCGAGAGAATACGGATTCGCTTCGTTCAAACCAGCGAATAAGGCCTACTACTCCTTCCGTACCATTAAAGTAGAAAGGTCGACAGTTGATAAACTCTTTGTATTTTCTCGTTTTCACTGTAGGAGTTCCAGTAAGATTGGTGTTCCTGTTGGGATTACTAGCACTTGCCATGGCAGCAGTCTGTGCTTCCAAGACTGCAGTAAAATCAAAAATCAGTTGCCGGATGGCATCCAAAGTTATGGCTGGTGTTTCGGATGTTGATGTCCTTTTGGGAGGCATTCTATCAATATAAGAGAACATGTAGTAAGAATGACATCACAAGTTTAGAAAGGTAATGTTTAAAAGAAAATGTGATGCTTAAAATGCTTAAAGAGAAATGCTTATTTTTGAATTTTAAGCACTTAGGGGTTATGGTATGATTCATGAAGACGGAGATAATGATGCAAATGGTGGAAATGATGATGAAAGAGAGATAAGTTGGAAACAATAAGATACGAAACGGGATTGCCTTTATAAATAACTTGCCTTCTTACTGTACATAGTTAAGATTTGACAAGCGTTTTTATTTATACCACACATCCCATGGCTAGGATAAAGCTATAACTATTCTAAGAGTTTGTTGATTCTGAGCCGGTAGATGACATCCTAAAGATCCTCCTGATCTGTTTGGTGACGAGCTTGGATTTTCTCAATGATTTGTTCAAGATCGGAAATTCTGTAGTGAGCAAAGGCAATCTTATCCTTTTGCCCTAACTGCTTCTTTTGAAGTTTGATAATCTGAGTACGGATTTTCTTGAGTTCGGTCTTTAGTTCGTCACTATTCCTTCGTATGATCATTCTATCAATACGTCCTTCCTCCATTTTCTCGATGTGGTGAAGATAGAGTTCATCTAAGTAATTCAAAATATCTTCGATTTGTCCCTCATGATGTTTCAGATACATCTTAATTGGACATTTTCCTATTTCAAATATCTGAGGTGGGGTAGGAGTATAAACTGAGGAAGATGGTGATACCAAATCACAGGTTTGATTCCGGGATGAATTAGATAACGTAGTTGAGGAAGAAGATGGGGAATGGATTCGCTTCTTAGGTGGTAATAGTTCTTCAGGAATAAAGAAATATCGAGGATTAAATAGTAGTGATGGTGGTAATATCGGAGATAGAGTCAAAATAGCTGGTGGAGTAATAGGATCTGGTGATGAAATAGGTAATTCCTTAGCATAAAATGCTTGTACGTTCTTCAAATAAGGATTATTGTAGAAAGATGAGAATACTGGTGGGATCATATTATCTGCTCGCTGGCGTTTTCCGAAGAGTTAAAAAGAAACTGCTTCCTGTGAAGCTGAGAAAATAATCCGATGAGACAGAAGTTTAGTTAAGAATAATTCATAGAGGAAAAAGGAAATCTCATATCGGACAGTAAGTGGGCTGGAGAGAAGACATCGTTCCTGTTAAACAACCTAGTTGTAAATAACATAAGTTATTTAGGGAGTATAATAGTTACGTATCTTTACATATTGATCCGGAATGTAGTGGCACAGAGGACTTTGATGGCTAGAAAAGAAATGTGGTTATAGTTTAGGTTGTGACATTATTCTCTATAAACCATGGCGCTAATACTTAATCTGTAACACCCCCATTTTTCAATATGCAGCGGAAGCCTAATCTGGGGTTTTTCTTCATGGATACAACAATTAAGAATCATCGAAAAACGACCCAAAAGAGACGTTTATTCAAAAGATATGTTATCATTCATTTCAAATCAGAGTTTTACAAAGGCAGGTCCCAAAATCTAGTTACATACATTGTGAATGATAACAAGTTTAGCCATCTTCGGTCTTGGCCAACTCCGGCCTTATTTTGCTCATATCCTGAGATAAAAATGCTATTAAGTCAAACAACACAAGGTTGAGTGAAATTCATAGGTTTGATAAACAATTTGAATACAAGTCATAATGTAATAATTGTACAAACACAATTATTATGAAAATGTTATTGTTATAATCTTGGGTCACATTATTATATACCCGTTATTTGTAATAATTGCAACGAATGCAATTATTATAGTAACCGTGTATTACTGCGTTATTGTCTCAGTTTGCTGGCTGGTCTTGTTGGTATAGTATAGTCTGGTCAAGTCAATGGCACACCCAAACTGAATAGCTGTATATATATACCCAAAATGATATTTTATATATATTTATATTTATATATTATTTATATTTATTTATATTTTATATATTTAATTATAGTTTACGACTAGATAATGGCCCTCGGTGTAGGTAATTTGCCATACAACTATGAAATTCAATATAGTGTGTTTGTGTTACCTATCCGGCTAACACAAAAACAGGATTCGTCATCCGATAGATCTATCCACAATATTTGCGTTCGCCCGTAAGTGATTAAGGGTCACATGATAAGAGGGACTTTTAGCATAAAAGTAACTTAGACATTAGGTCGTATTGGGTATATCAGATTAGCAATAACTTGTAAAAAACACTTGTATTCATGGTTTAGCTTGTATTAGGTCTTTGAAAAGATATGCAATTGTTATAAGTTAAACGAGTATGTAAAGAGTTTGTAACAAGCATGTATCCCCTCGCGGGTTTTATAAACATGTAATTAAGTAAGGCGAGGTTAGGATAATCACCTGATAGGTAGATGTGATTAAATATTTTCCAAGATGAAAGCTGACGATCCTTATATAATCTTAACCAGGGAAAGTTTGATTATAGCAAAATGATAATTAACAGCCACGTTACTTTTTTTTTTTTTTTATGCAACCTGAGTAAATATGTTTTGAGTCTTAGGAAAGATTGTACTCTAGGAACTTTAGTTTAAGAGTTATGAGTTTTGATGTGAGGAGTTTGGAATTATTGTAACACTGTTCGGGCCTCATAATTCAAATTTCATTCAGTAACATTTGGGAGCTAGGGCACTTTAAATCGTAACACAAAAGCTCGTAGAACGTAAATACCATGAGAAACTATTAATATGAAGCTCCCTAGTATTGTGATATGATATAATCGGTTTTAAGCGTTTTAATCAATATCTGGAAATGTTAAGCACGAGAAGCGTTAATTAAAGTTATGTCTTGTAAGGTTTTAAATATGATTTTATACTTTTTCAAAATGTTACATTTTAGACCCTAGGGTTTGAAAAGTTGACAAAAATATCCTTGGAGTTTGCACTTTTTTTTTTTAAACGACTTTGGTCCCTCAACTTTGAAAGATATGCCAAGTAAACCTTGGACTTTGAAAAGTGACATAATAGACCCCTGTAGTTATAACTTTGGTAAAATGACATTTATAGTCCTTTTAGTTATAAGTTTCCGAAAGTTACGATATATACCCCTTGCATGGATTATAATTACAAAACATGTCCAAATTGCCATGCAAGCTTAGTTTAACATTTCAATAGACATTTATAAGTTATAATAAACTAAAATATGAAAATTTAACGCAACGCAAGTTTAAAATAATGATTCGTTAAGCTAGGAAGCAAAACGGGTCAAATTAGGGTTTCAAAACGTAAACGCGCGGGTTTTAAGTTCAAATTCCTTCATTAATCAATAAAGTGGTTATTTTAACATTAGTTAAGCATGCTAGGATAGATTATAACAATATTTAATCATTATAACATTTAGTTTTAAGAAAAACATAAAATTAGGGTTTCAAGTGTACGGTTTTGGATCAAAACGGAAAATGAGCATGAATTGAGTTATGAAACTTTAACAAAAGTATATTTAGGATCATATGAACATTATAAGAGTGTAGGAGCAGAAGTAGAATCCTTAGAACCTGGGTTTGAGCTTCAAGGAGCAAAAATGGTGGAAATGGGTCGTTTCGGGTAGTATTTCCACTCGTACGCCTTGTATCTTGTTCTCGGGGCTTCAAATCTTCAAAGCTTCGCTTGTTTCTTGTTCTTAGATCTTCTTAGCACTTATTAGAGCAAAGGATTGCTTCCTATAATGGGTATGAGATAAGAGAGTGGGGGATGAGAATGAAGTGAAGGTTTATGCTTCTATTTATAGTCAAATGGAGGCAAGGGGGTTAAGGAACTTCTATGATCTGATCAAGACATGTGTAAGAGCTAGAATATGATGTGTTGAGGCTATGAAAGGAGTTGTGGAGGTCTAGGATGTAGAGTGAAGGTGTTGGACACCCTAGATGGATGCCGCGGCTGTTTCTAGCAAAAGAGAGGCCATGTGCCTTCATTTTTTTAAACAAGATATGTCTAAGTAGGTGGAGTAGTCTGCTTATTGGTTTCAGAAGGGTCGTCACATAGAATTTTGCACTTGACTGGTTTAAAATGGTGTCAAATTTGATGGTTGAAGGGGTTCGGGCTATTTTGGGGTTTGACTAGGGTTTCACAAGTTTTTTAAGCTTTTGATTTCGTGGTGTATTGATTTAAGGATAGTTAATATATGTAGCCAAGGTATTATATAGGAAGGATTAACAAAGATTAGCAATTGGTTTTGGTTAAAACGGATTTAGAATTGAAGAAATGAGGTCACGGGTTTGATTATGGCACGTTTAGGGTTTTCTTAACTTTCTTGGTTTATAATTTGCATACTCTTGATTAGGAATGATGGATACAGATCCTGAGCTTAAATAATGTATTTTCAATGAATATTTCGATCATTGAGTGTTGTAGTTAAAAATGGGTTGATATTGGAAATAATTAAAGCCAATGGGGTTGATTAGGGCTTGTATAGGCTTTTATGGGTTTTATTGCTTTTGTAATTCTCGTACATTGTTGAAGCTAAGGAAGGTTAATGAGGGATATAAGGTTTGTAACTCATTTTAATGGGTTTACAATGACTTTGGTTGTTACTTGAGAATGTCGATGGTCTGAAAATGAGTAAACAGGTCAAAATCACAATTAGGGTACAATTAGGGTTTCCTGGATTTAATGTCTGTGTTTAATTTGAAGTAGATGTTGAATGATTGATGCGGATGATGTTTGAAATTGATTTATTAGTATTATAAATTAAGTTATTTAAAAAATTATTTGAGAGTTGGTTTAGCTTTACATGGATAAAAATGGAGAAAGTGTCTGGTTTAGCAATCTAGCTTGGTTTTAGGGGTTTAGGGTTTTGATTAGGGTTTTAAGAGTAAAATATGAGTTGAAGTTTATGAATAGAATAATTAGGGTTTACACATTGTATATTGAGTGTAGTAGCTTGTACATAAGTGATGGTGAAGAAATTAGAATGAAAACGGAGGTAAAACGGCTATTTTAGATGTCATGCTTAATGACTTGTACATTGTGCTTTGAAAACTTGTACTTGACTTAGAGGGAGTTTATATTTCAAATGAGATGTTATGTTACTTGTATATATGCTTTAGTAGCTTGTACATTCACTTTAGATATTAACCTTTCATGGAATTTAGGGTTTAGAGGTATATGATAACGGTTTAAAGCCCGTTTTGATATAACGTTGCGAATGGTACATTATAGGGTATAAATTTATTTGTAATAAGGATTTGATGATATTGCTTGACCTATGTTTGATCGTTTGCTTGGACAGTATATGATGACGGGGATTGCCATAGTAGGTGCGTAAGGCTCGTCTACTTTAGTTATGTAAGTTACATGACATACTGAGATATTGACAATGCAAGTAATGTAATAAAGCAAAAAATTTCCCCGTACAATTGTGATCATAGTAAAATAGGTTGATGAAAATTCTTGGGTTGTTATACCTAAGGAAGCTATTCTAAACTAGGGATTATCCTTGGGATAGAGACCTCCGGTTGGGTGGTTTCATTGGACTTATCCTTAACCCTAACTACCTTACGACTCATCGAGATCACTAATCTTAGAAATGAAATTTCACACTTAATAATTTGTGAACGTTTATTTTTATCGTAAACATTTTTACATTTTCTTATTATCAAAACAATGAGAGGTCGAAAAATAAAAATAACGTTTTTAGACATTATTTGTATTAATACACATTATTCTATATCACTTTTTAATCACATTTTTTCCCCTTATTTAAAATAATAAATCTCTTAGTATTTGAAATACCAATTGATTAAAATTTATGACATGAAAAGTTCCATGGGGAGAAAAATTATACCATGATATTACATGAATTCATTTTTCGGATAGCTCCCCTTCAACACAGTATGTAGGATACCACTAATTTTTAAAACTTGACATTACAAGGAAAAAATGATATGATACCACAACTATGTTGAAGACGGAGTGAGATGCCTTGGTGAATAGTGTATATTATGACTTGAAATTTGATATACCACATTTTTAATTTCACTTGAATATTTTTAGATACATAAAATTGACATTTATAAAATGTACCCAAAATACATTAATAGCCTTTTGGTTTTAAAATTGTTTCACTTGTTAAGATGACATTTTTAAGCATTATTTTACTAATTGTACCACTTATAAATATTGAATATTGTACCAATTGTTAAATATATTGAGGAAGGGAGTGTTGAACACACACTTTTAACAAATACCACTTATTTTTAAACATTCTTTTGGAAAAATTGTGTTCAACGATTTTTAAAAACCATGATAAAAGACATCTCTTCTATTTAAATAATAAGCGCACTGAAGCGTACACTTCCCTATTACATTCGGGACCGAGTTATGCACTGAAATGTACATAAGTCATAAAGAAAATTTAGAAATGACATGTTTTGAAACGTTTGAACTCTTGTTCGAACTTCATTTACACACCCGTGTCAATGTTAATCGACATTTCTAGGTACGTAAATGTTATCGATTCCAAGAGACATGGAGAGAAGATTCTTTTTGGTATTTTTGAAATTTTCTGATTTTATATTTTGTTTTTCTAGATTTTATGTTTTTCTATTTCTTTTTGTTGGTTTTATATTTTTGTATTTTCTTTTTCAAAAATATTTATAAATCAAAATAAAGAGAAAAATAAAATATTTACAAATTCGATGTTTGATGGATCAAGCAGATTCGTTTGCCAGAACCTCCAGTTCTTCTGGAGTCAAACATCTCATACCGAGTCGTCTGACGAGATACTTAAACATATCTTCCGACAGAGCTTTAGTAAACAAGCCAGCTAACTGGTATTCATTTCCGACAAAGAATAATTCAACTATACCCTTTTCAACCTGTTCCTTTATGAAGTGATATCGGACATCAATGTGCTTGGTACGGGAATGCTAGACTAGATTGCACGAGATGGCTATGACTGCCTTTGAATCACAATACATAGGTGTTTTGTCAAAGTGGAAGCCATAATCTGTAAGCTGAGTTCTCAACCATAGAACTGGAGCGCAACACGCAGATAGAGACACATACCCGACTTATGCTGAAGACATTGAAGTGCAGTCCTGTTTCTTTGACGACCATCTGACTAGCTTATCACCACTTAGAAATTTAATACCATCAAATGTGCTTTTACGTGTATCGAGACAGCCTGCATGATATGAATCTGAAAAAGTAGTTAGATTAAAGGCGATATCCTTTGGATACCAGAGTCCCATATTAATGGTATTCTTAAGGTACCAAAAGATCCGTTTAACCTCCCTAAGGTGATTTTTAGTTGGTCTCGCTTGATAACGAGCACAATAACATGTTGCATGTACAATATCCAGTCTACTTGCTATTAAGTACATGAGTGCCCCGACCATGATACGGTATATCGTTTGGTCAACAAGAGTTCCACTCAAGTCAGCATCTAGGGGTTTAGTAGCCATTGGAGTACCAACGCTATCACATGAGGTTATACCATGCTTTTTAAGCATCTCATGAGCATACTTAGCTTGGTTTATAAAGATACCACGTGGGGATTGGTGGAATTGAATTCCTAAAAAGAATTTTTGCTCCCCTATCATAGACATTTCAAACTTATTGTGCATTAGTTTTTCAAACTTTTTGGAAAGTTTTGGGTTCGTAAAACCAAAAATAATGTCATCAACGTAAATTTGCACAAGCAATATGTCTTCCCCTTTTTAGTAATGAATAGAGTTGGATCAATAGAACCTTTTAAGAACCCTTTGGATACCAAGAAGTTAGAGAGTTCATCATACCACGCCCTTGGAGCTTGTTTGAGTCCATGTAATGCCTTTTTGAGACGGTAGATTTTCTCAGGATGATGTGGGTCTAAGAATCCATCTGGCTGATTGACGTACACTTCTTCCTTCAGAGGACTGTTAAGAAATGTTGTCTTGACTTCCATCTGGTATACTGGAAATGATTTGTGTGCAGCATAGGCAACGAATAACCAAACAGCTTCCAATCGAGCAATTGGAGCAAATGGCACTTAGAAGTTAATTCCTTCTTGCTGGCTGTAATCCTTAGCTACAAGACGAGCTTTTTTGCAAATTACAGTATTCTCATCATCATGTTTATTTTTCCAGAGATACTTCATGTTAATAACATTTTTGCAGAGTGGTTTGTCAACTAATTTCCATACATCTAATCGATCAAAATGGTGACGTTCTTCCTGCATCACTTCAATCCATGCAGAATCAGCCATGGCTTTTTTGATGTTCTTCAGTTTGG
>BQNB010124287.1:5129-19963 GCA_026074375.1 Tanacetum coccineum
TTGGTCGGACACCTGAAGGGCAAGCCTTATATAGCAGTGTACATGCTATCTTTCAGTATTAGCTTCGGTGTCATGAGCTTAGTACAACGTAAATACCTTTTTATGTGAAGTTGTATCTCCTATAATTGTCGCTTATGTTTTGAATCTTGTGGTCTATACTACTTTGGTTGAATGTTTCTGAATACTAAACATTTTTTTGAATCTGCGAGTAAGGCAGTATTCACTTAACCTTTTTGATCCTCATAAATATTTTACTTAAACCTATGAATTTACTAACTTTATGTTGACCGTTTTTAGCATGTTTTTCTTAGGTGTTTAGCTTTGGACTTCTTGACGTGCTATGTGGAGTCTACGTGCAATATGCTACCATTTACCAAGACTTTAATTTTCATTCATACTCGTTGTCATTTGAAAACCAAATTATGCTTCAGCTACATTTCTCTTACGCTTATGCAAATGTTTAATTTCTTTTAAATCATGTAAAACTTATCTATTTTTAAATACTGCAACGAGTTATGATTTTCAAAACGTCCATTAGTGGTCGTTCTCTTGTGCTTTGTGTGATGTATATTATGACGTCACGTCCCCGAACACGTGTTTTCATTCAGGCCCCGTCTAGGGGTGTGACAGATTGGGATCAGAGCCAAGTGTCACACCCCGCCAAGGCAGAAACACGAGGCGTAACATCATGGATATCATCACAACACAATGGTGTCAACAATAGAGAAAAACTAAATGCATAACTAAAGAATAAAGACACAATGTGTCATGACAATACCGAAAACCAAAAGAACAACATCTTGTATTAATGAAAAAGGGTCTCACCAATACAAGAACAATATCTCACGAACCTAATAAAATCAAATAATATTCGATAAAATCCATGCAACAAACATAAAAAAACTCAGGAGCGAACCCCAATGCAATCCTAGCGGTCGTTCTACCCACTTCTCTTAACCCCAATATTCTCATGAAGCTCACTGAAAATGATGCTTACATACGTCAACATAATGGTTGGTGAGAGTCATAGGTTTAAGATACGCAAAACAAACCTTTAAATCCAATTACTGTGATAAATAAAACATAACATAGCAAGACATACAACGTACTATCATACAAGTTAACATGCAATCACATCAATCTACATTGAGATGCTCACGCTCAATCATCACAAACATTGGAATGGAACGTGTTCCCTGATCCACAACAATCCATCAACGAATTGAGACAATCACGCTCAAGCACAAAAATCTATTCATAATAGTGAGACGATCACGCTCACTATCAACTCACAGTAATAAGTCAATCACGCTTACTACCAAACCAATCCATAAATGCCATGAGATGATCACGCTCAAGCACAACAATCTATACCATAAAAGCAAGTAGCACATAACATACCATAGTCACGTATAGCCCATGCATCATTTAAAACACATTATCACAGTAACTAAAATATTTCAAAACCTCTTAGCATCATTTCCATCCCAAATGTAAAAACATTAAAAAAAAGCGGGACTATGAAACTCACATTTGCTTAGCTTTCCAAAAGATTCCAACAAAAAGCTTCACAAACAACTTCACGAATGATCTAATCAAATAAGCACACAATAAGTTACCATCAATTAGGTATTCTACCCAATATGATGTAACCTCAACTATGATGGATATCTAAGCTATCTACCATAGTTCTATACTTGATTTAACCCTTTTTCAACTCCTGCATATGTCATTACACTTCAATGCTACACTTTAAATTTTTTGGTTTTGAGCAGAATTTTATACTCAGTTACGCGTCCTAAACGTACCACTTAAACACTTCTATAATTCAAACCAAAATTCACAATGCTACATATATGTCTTATGAACCCCTCATAGCTCTCCCATAGCCATTACCCTTTTACAAATACCCTTTAAAAATTCATTAGTCTAAAGTGTCCAGAATTCGTCCAGAATCTGACCTCCTAAAAGTATGACACTAGATGACAACTTTAGACCTCATTATAGGGATAGAAAAAATTCAGGGGTCACACAAAATATATGAACTAACTTCCACGTGATTTAGAGCCTCTAACTAGATGTCTATGTATTTTTAGAAAAATCAAAACCCAAACTGAAATTCGTCATTGTTTTACACACTGATTTTGTAACGACCTTTTGACCCACTTCCCGACCATAAAAACTCATGTGGCCAACTTTTCTGGAAAGTAGACTCTCTGAGGTTATCTACAGTATGTTGTAAAATGTTTATTTGATAAATTATGAATGAGTTATGACCTTTACAAGACTTACCAAAATTCTGCAGTGAATTATAACGACTATATCCAAAGATTGAGTCCTAACCGGCAACCCCAATCATGTAAGAAATCAAACGAATGATCAAACATGATCTATTCATCATATACTTTCAGAAACTTAAGAACTATAATTTATAAACCCTAATTTAAAACTCTAATCCATCATATTTAGATTACTAGAATTGAAAATTAATAACTAAAATTAAACAAAGATTAGAAAAAAATATCTAGCAAAAAACCCTAACTTTTTTTTTCTCTTTTTCCTTCTTGGTTCGGTCGACAGGTTAAGGGGGGGGGGGGGGGGGTTGGGATTTGTGTTGTATTTATAGGCACAATATTAATTATAGATAAAGCCCAGTTAGAATTTGTTTCCAAATACAATTCCTTTTCTTTTTCTTTTTCCTTTTTATTTTCTAAAATTCGGATTTTACTATTCATGCCTAAAAAAATATTTTTTTTTCTTTTCTTTTATTAATTAATTAATTGTCTTTATACCTTAAGTTTTATAAAAACCTAAGCTAATTTGTTAAACCATTTTGCTTGAAAACTACTTTCTAAAAATAACTTTTCATTTCTAAATTCACTTTCTATATATGGAAAGTTTACTACCATCTTCCATATTTTAACCACATTATTCCTTAACCTAACTTCTAAAACCTAATCTTATTTTAATTCACTAACACATAAATACATATACGTAATAATACTTACACATTTAACACAGAAATGCTCAAATCTCAACAATTATTTTCTTGTCACTCAAAAGTGAACGAAATGAATTCAACCAATTCCACCATCATTACAATCTCATTGAGATGATCACACTCAATAAATTGATTACCAATACCTCACATAACCCACATAAACTCATATAAACACATAAAATACATACACCATATATTGCAACAGGCACATAAGTCAATACTAACGGTTTGACTAACCTGCTCAAATCATGGTTGTCACAGTATCCCCACCTTAAGAAAATCTCGTCCCGAGATTTAACTATTAGAGGCATTAGCACTATCGACAAACAACTGAGGACACTTAGACCTCATTTGATCCTTGCATTCCCAAGTAAGCTTAGGACCACACTTCGAATCCAAACGAACTTTCACTAATACTATCATACTACGCTTTTACTCATGACCTCTCGGTCCACAACATTAACGGTTCTATGAAAGAACAAAGAGTCTTGTCAACCTTAACCTCGACTAACTTCCAAAATCCAAATCCAACTGTTAATGACTTTGTTTACACCCACAAGGGTGCAATTAGCAACACAACAACCCCAAACGAAAAGAAGCATACCACTACATGTACCTCGCTCATCATCGAGAAAACTTATCAAACCCTTAAGTTATTGTAACAACGTGTTTTATATCTTAACCTCGCAACTCATCAAACAAGAACTGTCTTGAAATTACGATATAAGATGTTACAAAGCTCAATGTATCTAAAGAATCCACACAAATTCAGGTTTACCCAAACTTTTAGCTCCTCCCAACCAATTTTCCGATACTCAGCTCATAAGATAGAAATTCTCAACCGAACTGTAGGCCCAATATATCCAAAGATCTTAAATGGTCCTACATAACTCAGTTTTAACATGTCTTTCTTTCTAAACGTACTACACCTCTCTAAGGTGAGACCTTCAACCACCCATAACCTACCAGCATTAATTCCAAAGTTTCCCATTACTACCAAGCTAACTCTTTCAACAATTTGGCTGCCTCAAGCCTTTCTTGTATTACCACTATCTTGTTGGTTGTTTCTTGTACCAAATTCGATCCATTCAACTCACTCTCTCCAGTTACGGCCCATAAAACGGTAACCTACATTCCTTTCCATACCATGCTTCAAATGAAGACATCCATACTCGAATGATAATCCCCACCTTAGGGAAAAACTCATCTCACGAAAGTGAGTATTCCCATTTACCTCTAAAATCTACCCTACTTGTCCTGAGCATAGCTAGGAATGGGGTGACTTAGTCAGTCCATTGACTACACCCAAATCGCATCGTATCCACTACTCACACTTGGTAACTTGACAACAATATCCTTAGTTATCCTTTCCCACTTCTACTTGGGTAACTCAGGTTGTAGCAACAATCCTGAAGACCCTTGATACTCAATTTCCACTCTCGAATACGCTAAATACTTACTACCGCAACTAGCTACATCCTTCTTCATACTCAGCCATCGATTACTTAACCTAAAACCACACCATCGTATCCGCTCCAAGATGGATAGAATACTTTGTCGTATATGCCTCTTCAATAGCCAAGGTCCTTACATCTCTCCAAATGGAGGTCCGAACCTTGTCTAACCAATATGAACCACTCTCCATCTCTTTTCACACTCGTTGGTCCAAGCCACACAACATCTTATGTTGACGCGTTCTTTGCTTTGGACATCTTATCTTATATCACCAACATCCTTTTCTCAAACCTAGATCGGATCAAAGCAATGATAAGAAAGGAAGAAAAATATTTTCTCTAGTAGAAACAGTCTTTTCACCTCCAGTACGATGAACAGAAGGACGTTGAGAAGCACCTTGACCATCATTTTCACCTCGACCCTCCCGCAACCCAGCTTCCGTTTCACGAACACGCTCCGCCTCACCACGACCATCATCATTAGGACCATTACCACCGTCATCATGAGCAAAAGACTGAGCATGGCCCGAATCAAGAAGTTCATCTGTTTGATCTCGTAGGACATTTAATCGAGCATCCAAAACAGGTTCATGGACAGGTTCAGTAACAAGGGGCTGGGTGGGAACAACTTGATTTAAAGGACGAGGGGAGGAAACAGACTCCGAACCGGAAGGACCATCAGCAAGGGTTTTTCTTTTCTTCTTGGATGTACCCTCCTGTCCAACACGCCTCTTTGGGCCAACCTTGCCACCACCAACGGCTTTAGAAGCCAAAAGATCTTCAGCTCTTTGCTTCCTTTTTTCTCTCTAAGCACAATCACCTTTGGCAAAAGCAACCCTCAGCTCTTTCTTCTATGCAGAGTCTTCGGGGAATATCCTCCAGACGAGCAGCTGGGTTGGAAAGATGGCTATCAACCGGGAAGTTAGGAGGAAGCAACGTGCCGGCAACAATCTTACAAACACCAAGGTCGGGGAGACGAAGGAATTCGGCCATAGTAAGAACTGCAAGAAGAACAAACAAAAACATAATAAACTGCCAAGAAAGATAAAAGCACACATAAAAAAAGAGGAAGAGGGGAAAAAGGAAAGAAAGATAAAGAAAAGGGTATTACCCTTCCCTCCCGGACCCTTCATTACGGGAACATAGCCCAATCCTTTCCAAATAGGAGATAAGCCAGAAACATACAAAAGGCTGTCATAAGGCTTATGTAATTGAATGGGAACCTCCAACAAGGTAGCCATATCGGCTGCATTATACTCCGATGGACTGGGAAACACATCGGCCACACTGGAATCATGATGCCGCCATGACATGGCAATAGGAGCTGCCCGCCGGTCGATAAGAAAAAATTTATCCTTCCATTTTTTTAAACTGGTGGGGGCACCTTTAATACATGGTTTTAAACCTTTCCCAACGCGGTTTTGAAAAGAAAACCAATTCCCTTGCTTACACAGTTTATAAAACACCCTAAAAAGGGGAACGGTGGGAACGATATTTAAAGCATGACAATACATTTCGAAAATCACTGAATGATTTACACCTAGCGGACTGAGTTGAGAGATATGAACACAAAAATACTCAACTAAGCTTAGAAATAAAGAAGAGAAAGGAACCTTTAAAACCCCACCCCCCCCCCGTCGAAATGATGAACATATAAAGCTATGTGTTCTTTTGAAAGTTTGATCCATAGGTAAGGGACCGCAAGAGGAGTCATGGGATTAAAGTCAAGCCAATGTCAAATAATCTCAGAATTTTTTTTAACATGATTTTCAGTCAAAGTAGACCGGAATAAACACATATCAAATTTAGGTGTAACGATAGCCTCTAAGTAGGGATCTAGATCTGGAGCATCCGGAAGATGAAGTTGATCCGAATGATCTATCGACATGAGGAGAGTCCAGAAGGGAATGGATAAAGAAAGAAAGGAAAGAGAGGAAAACACACCTGAGAGAGACTGATGAAAACTGTTAAAATTTATGAGACAGTAAAAATGAAAAAGGAAGGAGTATTTATAGGAAAAAGAAGGGAAGAGACGAAACGTCACGTCTATCAGATCAATGACGTGGCAAGATCTTAACCACACGATGGTGAGTAAAAAGACACATGTCAAGGGCGCGCTTCCCCAAGAATGACCAACGACTAATTTACCAAGGGTTATTATGAGTTTTGGCAGGTAGTAAATAAACATTATTAACCTATTATCATTATAATGATAAGAATATACTTATAATAATAATGATAACGATAGAAAAATAATGAATAGAAAAATAATGAATAGAAAAATAATGTATATAAATAAAATAAGTAGGATGGAAGAAAGGAAATAATGATAACAAGAAAATGTTATACCAAAGTAAGCATTGATATAACACTTGAGGGGGGACATGTTCGTATATGTGACCGTTAGGATAGGGCCGCTAGGAAGACATTCCTAGCGGCCTGATTATAGGTCCGAAACAGTGTAAAAGACTGTTAAAATACTCGAACCTCAAATGAATAAGACAAAGTCATCGGGAAAGACCAAAGGATCACAAGACATAATATACACTATTATCCACTGGATAATAGGATGCCCTCCGTCCTAAAACAGTCAACCCACGAATTAAGGGGCTTTGTTTACTAAGCATGTTACCTAGCTGACAAAAGCAATATAGCTCGGCTAACCATCTCCCAAGATGTCAGGAACAGTATATCTCAACAGTACTTTGAGTAGTATAAATACTCAGCGCATTCAATGCAAAGAACAACTATCTCACACATTTATTACACTCAGTATAATAACCATTAGGCATACTTACCCATAGCTCACTCTCGACCATCCTCTCCACGCCGGAGCTTGGTCTTGGGATAAAACCCAGGACGAGGCTAACGCGTATTTTCTTATCGACATGATTGCTGAAGCTTGGAATCCCATAAAGGACGGACGACATCCTTCCTAGCGGATCTTTGCATCAACAACGGGTCAGATGGGATTCGGTTATTGCATCATATGTGGTGGCGTGGGGTTGAATATCGATTCTTCTTAAGGCAAGAATTGGGGGTTTGGTCAGGAAATAGTGGTTGGGCCAGGGTCGAACATAGGGCTAAGTGGTTAGTGTATCAAAAGTATATATGGGCCAAGAATGGGGTTAGGGTGCTTTGTGGGGTGTGGTTGGGGTAAAGTGGGGTAATTGGGACATCGTGAGGGTTGGTACAGATTTGATAGCGTTGGTGTTGGGTTTCATCATCTATTTCACTCCGAAAATGGGTTTATGGGCTTGTGTGTCTTTCTGGGATGACATATGGGTTGGTGGAGTTAGGCTGCGGGATCGATTCCCTATATTATAACTAAAAAAACTTATAAAACTAAACAAAAAAAAAGACTAACTAGAATAAACTCAGTCTCACATTAAGTGTCCAGTTTGACTTTTTCAAGTCTTTTTTCTTTATCTTTGACTTTAATTATTTCTTTTTATGTTATATGACATTCGATGAAAAATATATGAATTGGTAGAGTTTTGAATATATTATTCATTGGTATAATTTTCATCAAGTATTATATAACACAAACACAAATAATTACGGTCAAAGTTGATGAAAAAAGACATCAAAAACTCAAACTGGACACTTAATATGAGACGGAGGGAGTACCATTTAGATAGGAGTAAGGAGGTTAAAGTGGCTGGTCGGGGTATATGGGGTGATAATGGGTGGACTTAGGTTTGGGATTGGGCGAGGGAACTACAGGGGAGGGTGGTCGAAGAACTGATAGGTTTAGAAGATCTAGTATATCATGTTAATCTTACAGGTAATGGCAAGGACGCGTGGAGATGAGATCTCGATGAGGATGTTTTTCCGTTAGAGCATTATCATCTTTGGTAGAGGATAAAATTTTGAACACCGAGGATGCAAATTTTGAGACTCTATGGAACAATCTCATCCCAAAGAAAATAAATATTTTTGCGTGGAGGACGTTGTGAGGTAGATTACCAGTAAGAGTGGAATTAGATAGAAAGGGCATCGACTTGCACTCATTGTTGTGTCCCTGGTGTGATGATGCTTGTGAATCTTTTGATCATGCAATTGTGTTATGCAACGAAGTGATGAAGGTGTGGTCAGTGGTGTTTGGGTGGTGGAAACTTGGAAACGTGAATGCGTTTACGGCTTATGATATGCTGAGTCACAACGAGAATGGTGTCCCCGTTTTCTGTCACGAAAATTCATTTTATTGCAAAGCGGTTTTGGACAAACCAACAGGTTAATTTTAATTGGAGAGAAATCGTAACTATCGGGTGTTTGGGAAGAAGGTTGAATCGCATGTGAAATTATTTCAAGAAATACAACTAAGGAGTTATGAATGGATTATTATAAGGTCTAAGAAATATAAATTGAGATGGAGTCAATGGGTGGTAGATCCAGGTTCTTGTCCATGTACAGGTTAATCAGTACATTGCACTTGTGTTTGGGCTGAGGTGTTGTTTTGTTTTAGCTGCGGGGTGTTGGTTATGTTTGCTTTCATTTGTTTCATTATATATAGTTAAAAAAGGAAAACTGATTCCTCCTATCACCTCGTTGGAGGTTAATTTTTCCTGTTGAGTGAGGGTGTTTGTAAGTGTGTCTTAGACTGTTGTCCTTTTTGTATTTGTTCTTGTTTCAGTTGATATAAAATTGCCTTATTCTAAAAAAAATATGCTTACAATACTAACTAAGTTAATGTTAATTATTGGAAAGGAAAGCGATTTATGATGTGAACATGTTCCAATAATTCACGACTATATCGATTTATGGTTGTAATTCATAGCCATCGATATAGTCGTGACATTTTAAAATCGAGTGCTTACCTATTTCCATTTCTATGTGTGTACAACTAAACCAAACCTACTTCAAGATCAAGCTCAAGATATAAAATTTACGCGTTCGTGTTTAAGGCATAACTAGAAAACCTTATCGGGTTTTCTTTTCTTCGTAATGTCGGGCATTACGGTATGTAATGCAGACCATCTAACAAACATCACAACACGTCAAGGTCATCTTTTCTGTGTTGGTTGGGTGGTGCAGACCACTTAACGATTTGTTTTCCTTTAATTTTGAATGTGCGCGAAGTATATTATGAAGTATGCTTGTATTGTTTTTATGTGTTTAATTAAGTGTTTATCAGCTCAACTTTAAAAATGATGATAAACTAATGCATTAAAAAACTGATGTAACGTTGATGTAAAAGTAGAGGTCGGTAACCATTATACACGTCCTAAAATGAGGATTCTTGAAATTTCTATTTGATGATATGAAAACAAAAAGTAGCTACGATGTTCCCATAAAAAGACTAACAACAAAAGACCAATTATTTTTTAACACATTGTGCACAAGACAATGACATGAAACAAATGACAATTTAAGAAAATGAAATACAAAAAGCAACTATAAACATCAAACTCGATGCTCATATCAATTTTTGAGTGTGCATTATTGTGTTCTTAACTAATGTTTTGAAAACCTAGTGTTTAATCGACCCGACCGAGTCGTAGGATTACCGGGTTATCGGTCCAACCGATTCGAAAATCGAATCAACTCGGTTTTTCAATAATAATAATAATAATAATAATAATAATATTTGCAACAATACGTCAAAAAATATACTCCCTTCGTCCTATCTTTATTGTCTACGTTTTCTTTTTGGGATGTCCTAATTTAATTGTCCACTACTAAAAATAGATATAGAAGTTTGATCAAGTTTACTATATTACCCTTGTTTGAAATTATTATTATAAACTTTAAATAAGATTTTAATTAATTAGCTAAGGGTAAAACTGTCTTTCTGTCAAAAAGTAAGAAAGAGAAAGCAGTAATAAATGCACTTTTCTTAAACTGTGTGTTTTTTTGTCGGGGGACAATAATTTTGGGACGGAAGGAGTATATATATATTATGAATATTTCATATATCGAGCCTAAAAACCATTTACTAACAATATAACATGTAAAAATAAAAGGGCAAATTATAAAAAAAATATAGCCAACTTACCACTTTTTTCTATGAGTGTAGGCTAATCTTTTTTTTAATACACCACAATATTCTAAATTCAAAAGTTTAATGATATTTTTACAGAAAAAATAGCTGCCTACACACAATAGAAAAAAGTGGTAAGTCGGCTACATTTTTTTATAATTTGCCCAAAATAAAATTATGTCGCAAATATATACAATTAACTTACATTATTTGCAAAAAAGAATGAAAAATCCAAAACCCGACCGGGTCTCGAGAACCGGGTTGACCCGGGTCACATCAAAACCGGCGGGTCTAATTGGGTTTCGAAAATATAAAACCGGGTTCAGTTTGACCTATTTTTTTGACTGGAACCGGTTCAACCGGCTGAGTCGAACAGGGTTTTAAAACATTGTTCTTAACTCACTTTTTAGATGTTTTTGTGTTTACCACTTTATGTTTATAATCTTTTCGTTTTATGTTAAAAAACAATATCAAAATTTGATTAAGATACCCAAAATTCGACCTGTTCTTCACGTGACTTTGATCAAATGAGACAAAACAAAAACAAAAAACTCACTAAAAATTAAAACAATCTATTAAAATACATATTAACACATCATATTATCATGCATAAATGATTTTGATAAATATAAAATACATTAAACTAAGATTTATAAGTTTGGATTTTACTTTAAATCAATATTGGGTTAACTTTTTTCTTTTGTTTAATAATTGTGACACATGGGGGTGTTGCTTAAAAAACAATTTACCAGAAAACAACCATGGTTTTAAATGGTATATTTATTGAACATTTTTAGACTAATGAAACTACATGCAAAAACCTTGGGCCACTTTTGAGTTCTGACCACCACCCTCACCAACCACTCCCAAATATTAAATCCAAAAAATATTAAATAAAATTCTTTTAAAATAGTACTTTTTCTGTTTCAAAATTATTGTCTCCCGACAAAAAATACATAATTTAAGAAAAATGCATTTATTACTGATTTTTTTTTCTTACTTTTTGACAGAATGACAGTTTTACCCTTAGCTAATTAATTAAAGTATTCTTTAAAGTTTGTAATAATAATTTCAAATAAAGGTAATATAGTAAACTTGATCAAATTTCTGTATCTATTTTTAGTAGTAGATAATTAAATTGAGACATCATAAAAAGAAAAAATAAACAATAAAAATGGGACGGAAAAAGTAAACTTTAAATGTTCTTATGATGTTGATATACCAAAATGTAATAACTAGCATATAAATGTTTTTATGGCTTACTACTTTTATCTTAAAATAAATGTCTGGTTTGAGTTTTCAAAGTCAAACTGGTTTAACTTTAATTATTTGTGTGTGTGTTATATAATAATTGATGTAAAATATATAAATGAATTAATTTTTAAATGTATTTTTTATTGGTATAATTTTCATCAAGTATTATATAAAAAAAATTATTTAAGGTTAAAGTTGAAACAGTTTAACTCTGAAAAGTTAAACTGGACATTGATTTTGGGACGAAAAAAAGTAGCATTTTCGTATATTATTATCAATGTTAGGTGCTTGACTTTTTCGCAAGAGATTAAAAGTTTGAATGGTGAAAACGGTCACGAGAATCCTCGATTAGATCACGTACATCTGAGGAAAAAAAAACTCGATTTTCATGGATAAATCCGAATAGAAAAAAAGCTTATTTGAAAATGTGATAACTTAAAGATAAGTATACCAATATATTTACATTATTCATGTAATCTATCCAATATTTATTTATATTATGATAATAATCATTTTATCATTATTGTATTTTGGTAATCTAGATAATATCTTCATTTACATTTTATATTAGACCATTTAAAAAACAATTTATTACCTTTCCTAAATCATACTTTTTATCTTGTTGAAAAAGAAAACATGTTACACGCTCCTTGTAAAATTCATAATCTCCTTATCCTAATCTTTTCATTAAATGCTAACTTATTGTATTTACTCCATAATTTACCAATAAGCTCATTTTTTTCAATGATTTGAATGCATAATGGATAATGGATTCATATTACATTAATATCATTCTTATCCAATCTTTATCTTTTTAATTTTATGTTTTTATCGTAAATATCGTTACTGATAATCAGATAATCTTTTACAAAAAATGTCACATCAAATCTTACACGTAACAATGCGTATAATATTAATAATTAACGAGTCTAGTAATTAGACATGAATATAAAAAATTCAGTGTTCGTATAAAAGGAAAACATAACAAGTCAAGTATATTTTTAGACTATTATCCTTTTATATTTTACTCATTTCCAATTTTTTTTTTTCATAATGAGTATAATATAAAAATATATTTGTCTAAGAATACATGCAACTTGTTATATTTTTTTATACAAACTTTAAGATTAACATATTTAAAAATTTACTAATATACCTAAAATGATTTCACTTAAACCAATGAAATGAATATGAAGATTACGAGTTTAGAGGTATCGGTACGGTGTTGGATTTTGGCGTTTTCGCACGAAAACGCCACTTGAAAATGCCACAACCACAACAGGACTTGTGTTTTCGTGCCTCGCGCCTATGTGACCAGCCTAAATGATCGTGTGAAAACGCCACACGAAAACGCAAGGACCACAACAGCCTCGCGTTTTCGTGTTTTGGCGTTTTCGTGCATAATTTTTTTTTTGAATTTGAATTTGAAAAATGTAGTTGGAACTTGGAAGGTAACAGCTAGAAAAAAATTTATGGCTAAAACTAGCCCTTTTTTGTTTTTTTCTTCAAATTTTACCCATTTTCACACTATAAAATCCAAACACATCTACGACTTTATACCATACTTTTTATAAAACTTCTATCTTTTTATATCATCCCTTCCAATTATATAAAACTTCACCAAAATGAATCCCAACCAATGGATAAACAACTACTTCAACGAGCTACAAATACCAAATATGCAATTACTTAATTCTTCCTCTTCGTCTAATCTAAATACTCCATCATCCGCAAACTTCATCACCTCTAATACCAATCAAATTACTACACGCCCCAATATACCAAACCCATTCGCCAACTTCCAAGCCCCATCTCAAAACCCATTCATGAATTGTACTCCCGAGCAATTTTCTACATGGTTTTCACAAACGCAATCTTCTCAACAATTTCAACAATCACAACAATCACAGCAATATCCTCAACATTCGTCTCAAGTACCACAACAATCGAATGAACCCGACGAGGGCGGCCAGTCACACAAACAAGGCCGAAAAAAATCGATGGCCAATAAAAATACGGGTTCAAAAAATGATAATCGGGAAAGAAAAATCGTTACGCAATAGAACCTTAGACTCAAAGAACGGGACAATGGCGGAATGTTTCATAGAAATATCCGAAGATCCGAAAAATGGGAATGACCAAGCGAGAGATACTTTTTGGTACAAAATTCTCGACGTGTACAACGAGCGAGCCGAAGAAAATGGTTGGAAGGTGCGAAACAAAAATATGTTGACGAGTAAGTGGACCCCGATGAATCGAGATGTACAAAAGTTTAACTCGATTTATGACCAAACCATACTTCTAAGTGGCGAAAATGAAGACGATTTGTTCGCACGGGTACTAATATTTTTTAAAGATCAAACCGGAAGAGAATTTACGCATAGGAGTGCGTGGTTTTTTTTGAAAAATAAATTCAAATGGAAAAACCTCGAGTCTACGCAAGCAAGAAGATCCCGAGGACGGGTAACCGAAGAAGAAGAACCGGAAATGTTTGGAGAGGATACTATCCCGCGTCCACTCGGGGCTCATCGAAAAGCAAAAGTTCAACGTTCTTCAAGCTCGACATCCGCCACTTCCGGTTCACAAAAAGAGCAATTTACCGAGTTGATGCAAACACAAATAAATTTGGACCGTGAAGCGAAAAAAGAACACATGGAGCGCGAGCTAGCCGCGCGTCTCGCGGTTTGCGAAATTCAAAAAAGAAACGAAGAATTGAAGATACTAACTTTCGACACTACGGGGATGAACCCGGCGGACGCGGCGAAGATCGAGGCTTTGAAAGACGCGGTCCGGGCTAAATATTTTAATTTCTAAATTGTTGTCGCATTTTTTATATGTATTTTTTTTAAGTTTATGTATTTTTTTTTATTTAAGTTTATGTATTTTTTTATTTAAGTTTATGTAATGTTTTTTTAGTTATTAATGAAATTAGAATCTGAATTTTATAAAAAAAGTTATTTTTTTATATGTATAGAATGAAAAAAAAAGTGGGGTCCCCAGGTGTTTTCGTGTATTTTGATGTTATGGGAAAAAGTGGTGATGTGGCACTACTTTTGCATGATGGCACGAGCACGACGAAAGCTCTTACAACAACTCGCATCAAAACAAAACATTAAAAAAAAGAACAAAGATCTCAGTTTGG
>BQNB010124288.1:0-19963 GCA_026074375.1 Tanacetum coccineum
TAAGGACAACATTAGGTTATTATTTAAAAGTGGTGGTTATCGTGTCATTTCTAGCCATTGCCTTTTGCTATTTGTACGTATTGCTCAAATATCCAGTGGCTTTCGATAATGTTTTCTCAAATATTGGGTTGAAACTGTCATTTTTAAAAGCTTTATACACTAGCTTGGAAAAAAACTAAATAAGTAAAATAAAAATGGCAAAACTCTCGAAACTACAAGGTGCAGAAGTGTAAATAACACAAACATGTCATCTTCTTCACCCGAGCCAGATCTCTATATCCCCTGCTTTTGAAAAATTATGTAAATCACATAAACTAATTAATTTTGTTTTTACACTTTGTATGAATTAGAATTAAAATATCTTAAGCTTTTAACCACGTTCCAATAAGTTTCATGCTAAACATCAAACTAAACGAGCATAACTATGGTGCCCCTATAAATTTGGAGGCCCTGTGCGGTCGACCATCCCGCACATGCTCAAATCCGGCCCTGCCAAAAACTGTTTCTTGGAACTTTACTTACTAAAGTTTCATTCAGATTAATAGAAAAATCAACTCACATAGTTGGTTACCTGTGGTTAATATTAATCGAACTACTTATGTTTGTTCCATAATAAGAAATAATATCTCATTCTCCCAAGGTCTAGTATCCATGCAAAACAACTAGAAATCGTATTAAAATCAGTTGATCGGTAACTTATGGGTTAACAAGGTGTAGTTAGAGTTAAGAGCATGAGACAGCTTAAACTTATCCTTAGCAATTACGTATATTTAAAATTCTAATACGATAACTTATGTGTAACGAGGCATGTCTATAAACCATTAATTATCATCGCTCATGTGCATCAAAATTCTAATAAGCAATTAAGCAACTATTATAGGGGAGCACTAAACTGTGAGTTATCTAGCATTAAGGCTTCCATCTATACTATTGCACCTACAATAATGCAAAGTAATAAAACGTTACACATATAGTAGTTATAAAAAGTGAAGGAAGTTGTTGCACAAACCTGCATACTAAGATCGAGAAGATGTAAGTCGGTAACAACAACTCTAACAATACTCTCTCTCGCAGAAGAAACTCTTGTCTGTCCCAAAGCGTAAGAATCGCAATAATCAAAGTCGAAGCCCACTCAAGCTTCCCACCAGGAACATCAGCCAAAAACAACATATTAATCCCAACCTCAAAAATCAACGCTGGATCCAACGATGACGCCAAATGCGTAACCACATCCGACACACCTACAAACCTCTCCGCCTTACTCCAATCCACCCCACTATTGGACCTCGACAACTTCGTAATCGCCTCAATTGATCCCGACGCCACACTCTTAACACCATACACCAACGGATAAACATTGGCTCTAAAGCTCTCAAGCGCCTAAACCAACAACCTCGCCATCAACGCATTCCTTCTCTTCCAAACAAACTCCACCATAAACGACACCCAATTCGACCTATCGCAACAGAATTCTCACTATCCACCAACTTATCCCCGGCCAACCTACTCATCCGCTTACTCTCAAACTCCTGAAACAATCTCCCAACAGACTCAAACGCAACTTTACCCATATTATCACCTTTATCCAACATATTCCCCCATCCTCCCCTACCATATTCCAACTTTCTCCAACAACGCCACATTATTCTCTCACAACGTCACCAAATCGTCCCTCGCCAAAACATAACCTAACGTCTCGGTAACTGAAAACCTCAAATTCTCACTAGTGGAATCGAAACAAAAGCTAATATGATTACTACAGTCGCTAGGGAGCTTGCCTAACTTAAAACTAAGAATGGCAGCAAAGATAGATATAGCAGCAGCAGGGACGTCAAGATCAGGAAAAGTGAGGTCATTGGTGATACGAGTACAAATAGTGTCCCATAGATCGGAAGTTAAACGAGTAGTACGGATGAGATCGAAGGCGAGTTTTTTGGAGACGACGAAGATAAGAAACAAAACATAAAAAAATCATAAATAAGCACAAAATAAGCAAAATAAATGAAGAAAAAGAGAATGTATACCACGTAGCTTATTCAGATGCTTATTTTGATCGGAAACACGCGACGAAGACGATTTGGGCAACAGATCATCTTTAGATATTCTTATTTCGTCTAGGATGTCCATTTTCAAACATCAAATTTTGATGAATAACGATTAGGGTTTAATTTGGGATTGATTTTGGGTGGGTGGTTAATGTATGTGTGTGTGTGTGTTTTCAGGGGTGGATGGTGAAAAGAGTGGATGAAATAAAAGCCTGCAAGTATTGAGTGAGATGGCTGAAATTACGAAAATGCCCCCAAATAGATAATAACTGAATTATTGTGACCGTTGGATTGAATTTGAATCAAAAGCTAAGATGGAGCGCTTTGTTCCTTGAAAACTTGTTGTTCTATGTGGAACTTTTGTGTTATAACCATATTATCTAACAATTACAAAATCACTAAAACATAACAAAATATTTATGTAAAACACTAGTTTTGTTCAATTCATAGCATTTAAAACCAAATATATGGAAACCAAGTCACCACGTCAGACACTATGAACTCAACTTACAAAACATATAAGGGTAAAGGCCATTTATTACCAACCTACTTTCTCATTTGTACTCATTACACCCACGTACATTCAAATTTTGTTCGATATCACCAATATGGTAACTTGTTACTGACACGATGGCATAACTTTTTCCACGTATTTACTTTTTACATTAAATAAATAAATTCATCACCAGCTAGAATATCTACTAACTAAAAAGTCAACCTCTAGTATTCTTCTCAAATTCATAACACACAAAAACATCAACACCATGTCCTAAAACCCCATTTTTTTCATCTCTTAGACTCTGCTCTCTCTTGCAATAAGATTCGACCATGGTCAGTTTTTCCGGCCACTTACCCGGCCATCATCTTCGGTTTCGGGTTTCCGACCATGTTTACAGCTATATCTACAGCAACATATATGGCCACTTCTCCCTTTTATTATTCTAAATTTGTTGTGTCTGTTTTGATTTCAAATGTATGAGATTTTATTGCGTCTTTAGACATGTTTCTTTTTTTTGTACTTCTTTTTTCAAGATCTGCGAGTGTGTGTTGGTATTGATGGTCAGTGGCGGGTGAGTAACTGGGTTTAAGGTTTGGTGGTGGATTTGAGAAGATGATTAATGATAGGGTGAGGGTTCTGATGTTGTAATAACCGATTGATGATGAAAGATTGTTATTGCATTTGTTAAATAAATGGAGAAGAAACGGAGTTATTGCATTTGTTAAATAATGATAGTGGAAAGAGGAAAAGTAATTTGTTAAATAAATGGAGAAGATGATTATTGCATTTGTTATTGCATTTGTTAAATAAATGGAGAAGTAATCTTCATGATCAATCCTTACAAATTACTAGAAACATGAATGAATTGTTTTCATTTTGTTTACTTAGCCTTGGTATATCCTCTCATACTATCAACTTCCTTTTATTCGACAAGTTTGATTCACTAGTTTTGCTTGATGTGGTAACATATATGATAGGTTTTTACATTCTGAAACTGAAAGTAAGCCTTGATTTAGATCTTTAGCAGGTTATGTACTGTGACTTTCAATTCTAAAACTGAAAGATTTGAGAAGATGATTGATGATAAAGATTGTTATTGCATTTGTTAAATAATGATAGTGGAAAGAGGAAAAGGACAAAAAGAGTAGAAATGTGACGTGTGAAATGTATTGAGAAAATACTTTCAATATTGTTAAATAAAAAAAATGACGTGAAAATCTACCCGGTCATATGGGTAACATTATTACAAAACAAATATGTGGGTGTAGAGAGTACAAAAAAGTAAGTTGGTCATTACGGTACAAATGAGAAAATAGGTTGGTAATAAATGGTCTTTACCCGACATATAAAGATATGTTAACTTCAACAATCCAATTATATCTAGAATTCACAAATAAAATCTAAACTAAAAAACATGAACTTCAGCAGACCAGCTATATCTAAACTTCAACACTATGATATGTTAACTGTGATACAACTAGTTTATAAAATCTCACATTTAGTATGATGATACGCAACAACATATACACCAGCTCACTCAACGTAACTAACTAACCCATTCAAAGTTCAACCGAATAAAATCTCACCAAACAACACAATGTAAACTACATCAACTATACTCATATCAACATAACTTGAATAGTTAATTAATAATCACAAAGAGAATAAGTTTGTACCGTAGGTTGATAAGCAAATAGAATGAAACCACTCTTTTTCGAACAGAATGTAACGGTAAATAATGTAGTAGTTGTCAATCTTGAATGAAAGTTAGCCGGCCAATAATCCAAGATGCACCCACCATGTTATACTATATAAAATTGCAAGTAGATTTATTTATACTATATAAAAAGAAAACACGGCTTAAAATTTAAAAGCAACTCCCAATTCCATAGGCTTCTAATCGCTAAATGTTTATTTCATCGACATTTGCGCCCATGTTTTTTTTTAAAAGATGATGTTACATGGTCACATGGATGTATTACTTGGTCGAATTTTTATGAAGGGGATGAGGGTTTGGTGTCTTAAATGATTTGCAATGAAGGGTTATAAGCTTTATTTGCAAGATTGGACAAATATTTAGTTTTGTTAAAGACTCAAATAGGGCTGGAGTTGATTATTGGTTATAGTTGTACTCAGAGCCGTCTCATGATTTTCAGTGGCCCTAGGCGATAACAACAAAGAGGCCCCATTACACTAGAGAAGTTGCATATAAACTTAAATTATATCACTTATATATGTTTAAGTTTATATGTATTTATATGCGGAACTAATAAAATGTGACCCTTTTTAAGTGGAGGCCATGTGCGACTGCACCTCTTGCACACTCCGAAACGACAAAATGACTATTTTTTATGGCAAGACCGGGATTGATCCTTATCAAGATTCACTTAAATGGTAATGGCTAGACTTGGTATGTATTTTTTAAAATGACTACGGGGTTGATCGGGTATCACTCATTTAAGATTGAAGTTGAGTTTCACGAAGGCGTGTACTTAGTTTATCTTGAAGTCGGGGTTAGTTGAATGCATGACTATCAATGATAACTTGCTCGGGCTTAATATTCAGGATGAATACTTGGATTATCTAGCTATACCTGATGGTGTGCAGTGTACAACTATCACTAAAAGGAGTTACGTTGTAATGCTAAGTGTCACACGTTGAAGACGATGTGGATTATCACAAGAGGTGATGATTGTCTCATACTTTGGTGGTTGGTATAGAGTACTTAGAGATTTGATTGGCACAAATTCTCTTCACCGTTCTTCCAACATTAGTGCAAGCTTAAGTCACAAGAACGAAAAATGCTACTTTAGTTTCAAGTTTGGTATATCGGGTTTACTCCATCAGTAGTGACCACAAATAGCTTACACGAATGATAAGGGGTTGGTAAAGAGGTAGTCAGACAGAGTTTATAAGTACAATGTGATGCTGATTTCGAGGTATTGAAACCATCATAGGGGAAGAAGTATATACACTAGTGAGCCCATGCCTTTCTTTTGTGTTAGGTCATGCCGGGAAGATGAATGTTATAAATGCAGAGAAAATCAGTGCTTTAACTTTTTGCTTTCGGGTGCATCATTTCAACTACATGGGGAAAGAGTTGTCTTGTTATTTTTTAGTATGCATCATTTGAACTTCCAAAGGAAAGAGATGTGAGAAGAATTATTCAAGCGTGAGAAGATACATTGCTGATCCATTGCATGTTCCCCCCGAATGGACAATTACTAAGCTTATTATCAAATAAGCGGTAATATTTGATGTGGGTATTCTAAAAAATCTGTTGTGCACCTAATTAATCTAAGCTTGAAAGAAAGCTTCAAACTTGCTCTAGAGAGGATTACTGGTTCGGGGGGAAGCTAATTCATAAACTTTGACATGACCAAGAGTGAATGAAGAAAGCTTTTAAAGGAGAAAGTTGATTCAGAAGCTTCGTCATGACCAGAAGTATATGGGTTACCCAGTTCATGTCTATTACAATATTTCTCTAATAAGTTACTACAAAGATGATTCATGTTGGAGTGCATACTTGAAGTCAAAGGTCACAAAAGACATTATCAGCATTAGAAGCCTCACAAAAGTTGTTGATCTTCATCAATATGTACTTGTTAGGAAAATATTATAAGTAATTCCGTATATCGTCCCATGGGAGAATATTGTTAGGAACTCATTTTATGTGACAATATTTACCAAATTATCATAGTTTACCATATCACATACGCAAGGACTAGAATAGGCATTATTGTATACTTGTTGGCTATAAATACCCCTCTATGGCTTCCATAGAGGGGTGAGAACTCTTGTAACATTTTACCCATTTATACATTTTACATTTTATCTCTCTACTCTCTCTCTCTCTCTCTAGAAACATGTATTTCTTTAATGAGTCTCCTCGACCTCTCGAATCCACATAGATCAACTAAGTTATTGATCCTACAAAACCTGATGTCGTCACACCCTGTTTACTATATATACAAACCCATTGTTTTCATAATTCATGTGTGGAACTTTGGAGAGTTATAAAGCTGATCTCATAGGCGATTCTTATGGCTTTTTATGCCCTTGTTACTCATAAACTCACATGTTGAACTAAAGTTAATTAATTCACTATTTAATCATTCAAATATGTCTACGTATTGTTTGATCAATTGTTTTTCTTTTCTTCTTGCTAACATGTTAGGCTAAATTTAATTGTGTTTACTTATAATTGCATGAAACCTAATTGTGAAGTTTGATCTATTGTTTATTGTTAGTGGTGTGCACGTTAGGTATTAGAAAACTAGCTATAAGATATTACATTAGCATAGACATCTAGTGATACGTGACTAATTAAATGAAGTCGTATTGGTAAGATAATTAGGGAAGTAATTTAATGCGTATGATTTAACTGTTAGGTAGGAGAAACGTTTTCAGGAGCCAATACTTAGGTGGTCACGTAGATGCGTTTCTGACAAACTCATAATCGTATTAGGGGAATACTTCGCATTACACTAACAAGGGTGACAAAACAATAGGTTAGATAGATCAATTAGGGAGTGGTGCATGATTAAGTGAGCACGTTTGTTTACCTATACGAGTTCCCACCAATTTACATTTTCTGCATAATTATAAGTAGTTTAGTTTAATTAAAACCATCTCTCTCAAAATATTGATTTTAATTGCTTTTTAAAAAAATAGATTCGTCTCAGCAGCCTCTATTTTCGAGGTTGGGGCATGAAATTTGTGGATGTTTGTCTGTATTAAAGTGTGTTTTATATGACTATGTCAAAATGGAAATGTGTTTTCATCGTTGTGTGATGTGATTGGCGTGCCATGTTTCAAATTTCTATGTCTGACATGTGTATAATCTGGTGTCATTGGTGCTGATTTATAAATGTTTTTTCGCGAAGCAAAATGAAAGAATATGCGATATGATTAAACCTAACTTATGTCATAACTCACAACTGCCGATTTCGTAGGTGGCAGGGGCGCAACCATGTTGAGAGGAGTTGGGGAAATGCCCCCAACCATGTTTTAGTTGAAAGGCGAAAAGAACTCAATTTAGTAGAAGAAATTTACAGTGCCCTTGGCCGAAAAGTCAGCCTGCCCTCATTGTTGAAAAGAGCCCAACAATCTTAATGCTAAAAATATGTCTTTAGCCACTTAACCGTACACAAGTCAGGTTTTTTCGATCTAAAAAGTAAAGTTACTGCTATTTTTTGAGAAAGAAAGGTTGTAGGGAAGACGAAGTTTATTTTCTTGGGAAGAGGCGTACACACTAGGGAGTAGGGATTGATTAAAACAAAATAATATATCCATTGTATCCAGTTATAGTATTTGTATAGATATCAAGGTTATAAATGGCATGAGGCGTAATGTGGCAGCATGACCAAGCCTCAGGCCTTAGCGGCCAAGGCGAAACTTTTGTGTTTTTAAAGCGTGTCTTAAGGCGACACAAAAATGAAAATATTTATATCATATTGTATATAAATCGAGTTTACAAAAAGCGTTATACATAATAAATAAAGTCAAGAAATCATCCTTAAATGTAATCTTCTTAATTAAAAAAAAAGAAAACTTATCGGAGTGAATCTAAACAAATCCGCCACGCCTTAGTGCGCCTTATCACGCCTTTTCACGCCACGCATGTAGCCGACGCTTTGGTATATTTCGTAATGTGAACGTCATGCCTCGTGCCTTGGCGCCGCCATAACGCGCTATTTAGAACCTTTTAATCTTCAACCCAAATTACCCTTTCATTTTTTTGTTGTATGTTCTTTTCATGCTAAGCTTTTAGTTTTGTAATGTGCACTCAACGTAATCGAGATAAGTTGATTTTGTACCACTTTTAATCGGGTTTTATCGTATGGACATCCCTATTCTAGCTAGAGTTAATTACACTGAAATTAAGTTTTGAAGTACACTAAAATGTCATATTTCAACATAAAATTCAACCAAAACGCGACCTGATCCGACCCAATTTTCTTTCGAATTACACTAAATATGACTTAATGACACATCTCAAAGTCCGTTGTTATTAGTTGCCCCCATTGTTTATAACTTCTGGCTCCGCCACTGGTAGGTGGCATGACATGTGTTTTGTATGTCGTGCCACATAAGATACGCCTTATATCTCCTATGAAATCACCAACTAAGGCGGCAATTTATACAAATATAAAACTAGCAGTTATGTAGGGATATTACAGTTTATAGCATCTTATGTGAGTATCCGTTTCTTTTATATATAAATGTCATCCGTGTGTTGTGGTTTTCGGCAACTCACAATTGTTTAGTGATGATATAAGCTATATATGTCTAATCATAGGTGCTATGAGATGTATTTTATTTGTCTATGATGAAATAGAAGTGTGTTCTTATATCGGTTTTTATATCATTAAACTTTCAAAACTTTTTAATCGTCTTTAGAGGGTTCGGTAGAGTGGGCTGTTGTGTTGGCGCCATCGTACCTATCCAAGAAACTCTGACGCCGAATGTACCGTGGCTGGCGCCATCGATTGTCGAGTCGTGGTTACCATCTCACGCCATACTCATTTTCTTTTTTTTTAAATTATAGCAGTTATAAAACTGGTAGGAGTAGATTTTTGACCTTTTTTGCATTTAAACACCCACTTTTTTCATAATTTTACCCCTTAAAAATCCTATAAATACCACCTTATTTTACCACACTTTACACACTACTCCACTATAATTTATAACACATTATTTTTTACATCTTAAGGCCTGCTTATTTAAAAGGTGTGGGATTCAAGTAATGGAATAAAAGTTATATACAAGTGTTTGGTTGATGATGGTCCCACCACAATGTAATAAAAAGGTGTTGTGAAACCCTTAGACTCGTCCCACATAAAAATGATGACTTTCATTATTTTTGTATGGTAAAGTGTGCATAACAATCATGTTTTTTGTTTTATATTCTAATTTAATGGTCCCAACTTATTATCATATATTTATTTTGAATTTTGAAAATTAATTAGTTCAATTTTAATATATATCTCAAATTTTTAAACAAACATTATTTAATTTAATCAGTCAATTTCTCTCTCCTACTTTTCTTTCAAACCGATTCTCATTCTGAATCCTATCTTCGTACCAAACGCACCCTTAGAGCGATAGGTATGGTGACCAAGGTTATAAATAGCGTGAGGCGTGGCGTGGTGGCATGCCTAGCCTCACGCCTTATGAGCCATGGTGAGTTATGGCTTTTTTAAAGCGTGACTTAAAGCGGCATAAAATATGAAAATATTTATAAATTAATATATTTATATCATATTTTAAATATATTAAGTTTACAAAAAGTGTCATACATAATGAAATAAAATAAATAAACTATATTTGCATGTAATGTTTTTCATTTCTATAATAAAAAAAGACTTTTATCGAAATTAAATTCAAAAAATCCTCAACGCATCACACTTTATCGCGTCTTATCACGTTTTTTAATCTTATCTCACGTCAAGCCTTAATCATAAGCCTTGGTCTATTGTGTGGCGTGGAGGTCACGCCTCACGCCTTTGCGAGGCCTTAGCGGCGTCATGACGCGCCTTTTAGAACCATGATGGTGACATATCAAAGCTCCTCATTTTGGCCCCACCGGGTGCCATGTCATCTTAACACTCATACTTAAAAATACTCTTTCACTCATAACATATCATCAACCTCCTCATTTTGTCCCTACCACCCACAGTTTTATTTTCTTTTCCATTTTTTTCACACAAACTAACTTCATTTCATTAAAATTAAATTACAATATGAAACATAAAAAACATCAAAACATAAAAAAATACGAAACATAAAAATAATACGAAACCTAAGAAATGATACGGAAAATAAAAAACATACGACACGAAAAGACAAATTAAGCGTTTGGATATTTTTTTCATTATTTCATATTGTTTCCTTCGGATGTAAGCAGCTTTCTCTGGCCGCAACGTGGAGGGATCAATCATGAGAAACTTCAACTCTCTACACTCTAACAACCCTAGTTCTTTCCTTCTCTTCGCCATGTATGCAGCTTCGGCGGCTTCACATTTACGTATATAATCCAGAGATGTAACCCCCGTTAAAGACTCCGATTGACTCCCCCGGCGCTTGACGTGTCCATCGATTTTGATTTTTTCGCGGGTCGAGGTTTGCCAGCGGGACGAGCTCTCGAATCAGGGCCAAATAGCTCGGCGAGATTATCTTAATCAATCGGCTTCGCTGCATCCCATTTGGGGTATGATTTCAAAATATTCCACGCGTGAATATATTGGAACTTTTTATTACCAAAGCGCTCCATATAAGTGTCCTTTGCATTCTCGATATGATCAGCCTCATTTTTCCTGCTTTTACGTGTTAAATGTTTGTAAATAGCGTTGAACTTTTAGCAATTACCGTTAATCTTGCTCTATTTTCCCGTCATCATATTTTTGGTATGAGGACCACTTTTTGTTTGCCTTTTGAAATCTTCCATAATTTTGTTCCAAAACACATCCTCGGTTTGGTTATTTCCGATATTGGCGTTTTGGGAGTGTTCGATCCAACTCTCGGTTAGCAAGATTTCTTCATCGCATGTCCAACGGATATTCGCTCGCTTTTCTTCCACTTCATCATCATCGTTCACGTCCAAATCGACAATGGCTTGCTTTTTCGACTGTTTTTTTCCTTTACACCTTGCATCACGAGGTTCTTGGGCTTGTGGTACTTTGAATTGTGGTCATGACGGTTGTGAGTCAAAGAATTGTGGTTGTGATGATTGTGATGAAAAATATTGGTGTATTTCTTGGATTTGGGAAATTTTGGAAGCCGAATTGTTGTTGGTGTTGATGATACACAAGTAGTTGTTGATAAGCTCGATCGGGTGTCATTTGCGTTCCATACGAAGGATACAGTTGCGAGGAATAATTATGAGTTTTGTGACTATGGGGTAGACGGATTCAATTGGTTCAGAGAAAACGAGTATTGTTGCGGGTTACTATTGAGAAGAGTGGTAAAATAACCTTTATTTGAACATTGAGACATTTGTGTGTGTGTGTTGAGATATTGAAAGTAAAATGGTGTTTTTTGGTAGAGAAGTGTGTGTTGAGATGTTAAATGAAGTGTTATTTATAGTGAAAAGTGGGTATAATTTTAAAAAAATAATAAAAATTTAATTGTTTTGAAAAAATATCCATTACATATTAAATTGTAAACAACGGTTATATTCAAAAAGTTATTTGGCATTTTCTGGCTCACTTCAACGGCGAAATCGCAAGTGGCGAAGAACGACGAGGCGGGGTGTGGTGGCGAGCGAACGACGACCTGCCACGTCAGAACGGCGAGCTGTCCTCGCCACCATACCATTTACTCTTATGGCTTGAAGCCACCGAGCGAGCCACCCAAATGTGGTGCCATAGCATTTCTGGTGCCATTCCACTTTTGCTGATGTGACAGTATTTTTTGTGTCATGGCTCAACCGTACCCAATGCTCTTAGAACATCTCTAATATATTAAGTCTTTAAAAACTTGATACATTTATTGCATTTAATGCATGATTTACAAAAGAAATAAAGCTTTTAGTAAAGACTTGGTTTATCAAGTATTTGAAAAAGCTTTTTGTTAAGGTAAATTTACGTGGGTTGCTTGGGCTTGGTAAAAGTGACCTCAGCGATGATAAATATTGAGTTCATCTCGTTTTCTCTGGAGCTTAGTCCTTCGTTTTCTAGCTGAAAATAAGAAAGAACACCGTTAGCTCGCCTCGGGGTGTGAATCCGGGACCAACTCCGGCGTAAGAGTAAGTATGGTGATTGTGAGATAAATGCGGAGAATATAAAGTATGGTCCGGAGTAGGTGTTGTGTCACGTCCTAGGGAAATGAACCCTCTCTTTATACTATTTGGGATTCACTACAAGACATAACCGTGGGGCTCTCTCTTGGTACAAATTGTCAGCCATGTGTGATACCAAGGATTGTGGTCCTTCGCAGGGACTGTACCTTTGTCAGAGTGTCCTTTGATACCGCTGCATTAGGACGGAGCTAACGACTCCGGACCTGGCATGTCTTTTGACACACCAGCTTCACCGGAGTATTGGTCATGACTCCGGACCTGACATGTCATTCGACAAGCCAGCCTCTCCGAAGTATTTATTTAGTTTTAGCTCGTGCTAGCTTTAGCAGCAACACCTAAGCTACTTTCTTCGTCCGGATGATCTGAGGGAGACTATACATCATCATGTAGTACGAATGTCATTTAGGCTTTCATGCTAGACTCATGAAATTGTAATCAAGAACTAGAAATTTGTTTCTGCCTTCTTTTTTTTTGTCTTTGAATGCGTGGCTCATCCAGCTCCACTTGGTAAAGGCTAACGTGTCGTCATTGTGTGGATCCTTTTCCTGCGTTATTTACTAGGTTTGCATCATGCTTACGTGGTGGCGGTTGATTTTCCCGGAGCCACTATAAATAGCTTTTCTTTGTTTTCACATTTTCACTTTTTGATTTTTTACCCGCATCGCTACATCTCATTCTTTTTGCCTCAAAGTCTAGTTGCTTGCCGCTGCATCTTATTTTTTGAAAGTAGGTACTTTCTCTCTTCTCTTTTTCCTATTTTCCCGCCATGTCTAAAAATGATATGAAAAACCGTATTTGTACCCTTTCTAAGAATGACTTAAAAGATTTGGTGAAGACTTATCGTATACCCCTAGATCTTCATCCTCGTTTGCCTAATCCTAAGTTTACCATGGATCGTCTTCCTGCTGACGCTATAGGCATTTATTCTAAGTTTCTTCAATTTTTCGGCGTTCGTGTCCCTATTTTGACATTCCTTTTTTCCGTGCTTAAGTATTTCAAGGTACATATTTCTCAGTTGGTTCTTTTAGGCATGAATAAGGTGGTGTCATTTGAGGTTGTGTGTCGCGACTTAAATATTGTTCCCACCGTTACTTTGTTTCGTGTGTTTTAGTGTCTTTGCAAACAAGGGGATTGGTTTTCTTTCTCGAAATGTTGTAATACGGAGGATGTTTGTATGGATGATGGTCCTTCGAGCTTGAAGAAGTGGAAGGACAAGTTTTTCTTGATAGATCGCAGAGCCATTCCGGACTATCTGACATGGAGACATTCTTGCTCATGCGTTTCGAATGATCTTCCTTCCGATGGTTATGACTGGAATGATGTGCAGCGATTATGCGCTCGCTTGATTTGTCTTCGTGAGATGAGGGAGGAGGTGCTTGTTCGCTCTGGATTGAGTTCTGTGTGGTTTAATAAAGATTGTGATCCGGTATTCTGAATGATCGATGATAATGCTGGTAGGTCGGGGGTTATACTTTCTATTCCTTGTTTATTGTTTCTTTTGGTATGTGTTGACCGGTGTTTTGCCTTTTATGCAGAGATGAGTATCTATGATTTTATGACTCTTCCTTCTTGGAGTGATGCTAAGATTGTTGAAGAATCCCATCATCTCTCGTAGCCACTACTAGAGCGTGTTCCATCGCATACTACTGCGCCGGCAACAGAAGGTGCCATTATTACGTTGCTGGTATGTGCTTAATTACACATACCATTTTCTATAAAAAACGAACTTAAATGACCAAAAACAGACAAAAAAAACTGCCAAATATATGTTTGTTTTGTATTTATGTTATGCAGGAAACGGATATTCAGAAAAGGACAAAAAACAAAGCCAAAAATGACAAAACTGAGCATGAAATGGAAAAGTGTGTGAAGACAAAACCAAATCGAAGCCAAAAGTCAATCATGTCAAAAAGTCATCAGAAAAGTCAAACAGTCAAAGTCAAAGTCAACCCCAACAAAGTCAAAGTCAAAAGAAAGTCGAAGCAAAGAAAAATATAACTTGAGGGACTGTAATTGCCAATCCCCAAAGTTATATTACAAAGGAAACAAAGACAAGGGCTGAATTTGCAATTTAGTTAAAATACAAGTAGAGGGGGCATTTCTGCCAACCCCTCTTACTTGTATTACAAAGGGACTATGTTTGCAATTAGAGTTATAAGGTTGAGGGGGCATTTCTGCCAAACCCTCAACCTTGTACCACCCACAAGGACGAATTTTGCAATAAACATATAAGCCTTGAGGGGCCAAAGCTGCCGACTTACCCAAAACCATTTTTTCCCGCCCAACTAAACCCAAGAACCACTCACGGGTTCCCTTCACCTTCTTTTACCCTGCAAACCATTCAACACCCTGGATAAAACATTTCCCCCTCCTCCACTATCTCCCCCCAGCTTTATAATTGCCATGTTGGCAATCCCTCACCATTTCCAAGTAATTTCGATGGCTTAGATGACTCAAAAGAAGCACAAAAGAAATTGAAGGCTGGGATTTGTTTTAGAATCACCTCACACAACAAGCACACTTGGGTTTTTGTCTCTACAAAGAAACACAGAAGAAAGCACAGCTGGAAGATAAAAGGAGGAAGTTTTTAGTATAAATAGGGCCATTGTAACCCAAGAAAAGGGGATCGTTTTTCTAGTAGTTTTTTTTATCTAGTTCTTAGTTAAATTTCAGCTTATTTTTATGCAATTTTATTTTTCCAAGTCTTGTAACTTTAATTTTCGTCTTAATGCAAATTTGGAGTTTTTAAGTCAATTCTTGATTCTCTGTATTTCCCTTGTTAAAAGCTTTACTTAATATGTTTTAAGTCTTATAAAATCATATAAGTCATTTGTCTTAACTCAAATACTAAGAATTTAAGTAAAGTCACAAAAAAGTCCACACTCAAATATACCACAGCTTATGGATGATAAGCCAGTTCTGGATGGGCTTATGGACTCTCACTAGCTTGTTTTATACAAGCTAGAGCTTGTAGACTCTTTGTTTAACCCTGTTTTGAGCAAGGGAGTTGTAAGTCTCTCTTTTTCTTATTTTTCTTATTTACTGTAGAACTGCTTATAGTGCTAAATTGTTACTTATATTTGTTTATTTATGATTTATCATGATGTTTAGTGCTTATCTTGCTTAGTTGTTAGTTTAAAAATAGTTTGTGTCACTTTCTCAGTTAGTACTGGTAGTATGTTAGTTAATACTGTTAGATTGATTTAGCTTATTTAAGTGCTTATTCTTGATGGAAGTCTGCTTATAAGTGTCTTATTTTGTTATTTGATAATCTGTCTTTAACAATTTAGGACCAAATCAGCTTAAAATAAAAAGAAAAATGATTTTTGAAAACTTTAAGGGGTGTTTGGAACAAGCAGTACTAACCCATAGTTAGTACTGCTTGTTCTCTTTTGGGATTTTAAAGCTGGCAGTACTAACTCAAAGCTAGCAGTACTAACTCCAGGTTAGTACTGGTAGTTAAAACTGTTAGTACTGTTGGTTCATTATTGCTTATTAGCTTATTATTTCTGCTTATTTAAGATTTCCTTAGCTTTTTAGAGTAGATTAAGCCCATTTTCGTTTACTGTTTTTAGTAGAGTTTATTTAAGTTTATTTGCCTTTTCAAAGTAATTTACGAGTTTATCGATTTTTTAGTTTTTTTAGCTTATTCGCCATTTTAGTTTATTCTGGTTGCTTATTCTTATGCCTGAGTGCTTATTAGGGGTAGTTAAAAATCTATTTTAACCTATTTGCTTATTTCTTGTTTCATTGTGTTTTGTTAAAGCTAGCAGTACTAACTCAAACAATGCTAGCTAGTACTAACTCAAGTTAGTATGTTAGTTAAAATGGTAGTACTGCTGAGTTTCTCCTGCTTAACTTAGTTTAATTGCTTGCTGAATTTGCTTATTTAGAGTTAGTCTATCTTATTTTGTTTGTCTTAAGCTTATTTGAGCTTATTTGTGTCTTAGTATAAAAGTTTTAGTGTTTTTACCATTTCTAGCCTTTATGCATGCTCTAGCTTATTTTCCTTGCTTATCTTTTCGTGCATTTGCTTATTAGGTTTAGTGCCCAATCATATCCTTGTCATATTCAAACATCGATTATCAATTCGTCATTCGATTTTCCATTCAAGCCTCGTTGGGACATAACGACCCGAAAACACTCTATACTACTTCCGGTTTCATTGATTTTGTGGATTTTGATCCTTGTTATATATTTATATTTATTTATATGTAAAAAGGAGTAAGAATACGCGAGTTAATTTTTGGCGCCGTTGTCGGGGAGGCTGAAAACGATTATCGTTACGTTTGACAATTTGTGTTTGAATCTGTGAATATTTTCTTCTATAAAAATATAAAAAGTACAAAAATATTTTTCATTTTCTTTTATTAGTATAATTTATAATTAAAGACAAAAGAAAATACAAAAAATATAAAAACATTGTACTAAAAAAGAAATAAAATTCCACAATTGGTAAAAATTCCAAAAATATTATATATCTCAATTTAAGGTATAATATAATAACTTACGGTTGAACTTGTTGGTTCCCAATCTGAACAAACAGATTTAAATAAATTGTCATTTTGTGTTCTTCTTTACGACGTACATCTCGCCTCGATGTGATTAACAAATATAAATTGGGTATAAGGAGGGTTGTTCCGAGGAACTACGACCCGAAAGGAGAAATATAGCTTCGCGTTTCTATCCTCCGCTACCTGTGCGTTTAGCTTTTTAAGATAGCTACCGAGAAGATTAGTAGATTATTTGGTGAAGTTTTTTGTCTTATTCATTGTCCGTTTAATCAATATGAATAAATCTTGAAAAAAAATAGTATAAATTTTCTTTTTTATATTTCTATTTTTTGCATGCGCACACTCGTTCTTCTAATGCCCGTAAACGTCCGACAACAACAAAGTCCGACAAACCCTTCTGTTGCCATCAACCAATCTTGAGGAACCAAATAACCAATCAAGAAAACTTTCAATCCTCCCTTAGTTTCGATGGCCGTAATTATACTATGGCGCAAAATCCTCCCATAGTCACGATGGACGATAATCGAACTATGGCGCAATTACTCGAAGCACCCACCGAGGGTTACGAGGATGCAATAGTTGTTCCCGAAATTACCCAAACAACTTTGAGATCAAGCATGGTCTACTTAATCTTGTTCAAAACAAGCAATTTTTTAGACATGATAAAGAAGACCCACATGCTCACATCCGATATTTCAACAAGATCAATTCTACGATGAAGTTCCCGAACGTCCCGAGTACGTCGGTAAAGCTTATGCTTTTCCCATTTTCCCTCGAGGGAGCAACCCGGATTTGGCTTGAAAAAGAGCCCCCTCGATCGATTCTTACATGGGATGATCTTGTTTCGAAATTCATTAACAAATTCTTCCCTCCCTCTAAAACAACAAATCTTCGAAATGAAATCACAAGATTTCAACAAAAATTTGATGAAACGTTTTACGAGGCATGGGACCGATTCAATGATCTTCTTAGGGGATGCCCGCATCATGGGTTTTCAGAATTGCATCAACTCGATACATTCTATAATGCCCTAAATTCGAATGATCAAGATTCATTGAACTCCGCTGCGGGTGGTAACTTTCTGGATAAAATGCCTCGAGAATGCCTAAAAATCATCGAGAGCAAGTCCAAAGTTCGTCAATCACGAAGCAAGGCCATTGTTTCCAAAGTGAGTACGAGCTCTTCTACCCCAGCAGTTTCATCCGATGTTGCTGAGCTGAAAGATATGGTTAGAGCATTGATTCTCGATAAGAAAAACCAAACCCCAGCTCCCGTAAAAGCGGTTGAGCAAAGTTGTGTAACTTGTGGGGGAGGTCATTCTTACCAAAATTGTCCAGCCACCGATGGCAACATTTATCGTGACAATATCCAAGAGTATGTGTCACAAGCCGCTGCGGCAAATTTCAACCAAGGAAATACCGGTTACCGACCTCAAATGGTTGCAAATCAAATTCGACCTCCCGGTTTTCCTCCCATTCAAAGCCATCAAGGAAATAATCAAAACAATTTCAATCGGGGAAACAATTACAATCAAAACCGAGGGAACAATTTCAACCAAAGCCAAGTTTACCGTCCCCAGGTTAATCAACCACCAGCTTACCAAGCTCCTGTTCCTCAGACACATGGTGTGTCCAAAACTGATTTTGACAACTACGTCAAGGCTAATGATGCAGTTCTGAGGAACATGCAAAACCAAGGCCAAACCTTGCAAAACCAAATGGCCAATTTAACGGACATGCTTTCCAAGTTTGTGACTTCTAATACCGCCTCTACTTCAGGTTCGGGAACTCTCCCGGGTAACACCATTACCAACCCGAAGGAAGATTTGAAAGGTATCACCACCCGAAGTGGTGTTGCATATCAAGGACCCGCGATTCCTTCTACTTCATCTTCTTCTCCGAAAGTAATGAATCGTGATACCGAGGTTACAAAGGACACGATGCTTCCTACTAATAACGGAAGCACCGAAGACGTCCAACCTCCGGTAGTTCAAGTCCAATCTCAAAATCCAATCTCCGAGCCCGATGTTGATCCCGTTAGTGCTCCAATGCCTAACCAACGAACATCAATTCCATTTCCTTCAAGAAGAAATGATGAAAGGCGCCGTGAAAAAGCTAACGATCAAATTGAGAAATTCTACGAAATCTTTAGAGATTTGAGTTTCGAAATTAGCTTTACGGATGCCTTGACCCTTATGCCGAAATTTGCCTCGACTCTAAAAACTTTAATCGAAAACAAAGAGAAGTTGAGTGAAATGGCTAGAACTCCATTGAACGAGAATTGCTCAGCGGTCATCCTAAACAAGTTACCAAAAAAACTTGGAGACCCTGGCCGATTTCTTATTCCATGTGAATTTTCTAGGATTAATACATGCAACGCCTTGGCCTTTAATGGTGGGAAAGTTCCAGTTTCAAGCAGATTTCATGGTAGTAGATTTTGAACCAGACCCCCCGAGTACCTCTAATTCTTGGGAGAAGTTTCTTAAAGACCAGTCGTGCGTTAATAGATGTTTACGAAGGTGAAATAACCCTTCGTGTTGGCAAAGAGGCCATCACATTCAATCTGGACCAAACTTCGAGATACACGGCTAATTACAATCATATGACGGCAAACCGAATTGACGTCATTGAATTGGCATGTGAAGAATACTCGCAAGAAGTCCTAGGTTTTTCTGATTCAGTTGCATACGGTAATCCTTCTCCGGATTACGATCCAATTGTTTCAAATTCTTCACCAACACTCACTCCTTTCGGGGATAGTGATTTTCTCCTTCTCGAAGAAGCAAATGCTTTTATAGCTATCGATGATGAGCTAATTTCATGGGAAATTTATGCTACTTACTATGATCCATAGGGTGACATTCTTATTCTGGAAGCACTTCTTAATAGTGAACCATTACCTCCTCTTCCGGATCATAAAGATTATTCGCCCGGAATCCAGGAAGAACTCAAAGTTGTTGAAGCTAAAACTGTTAAATCATCGACTGATGAGCCTCCCGAGGTTGAACTCAAGGACTTGCCACCACATTTAGAATACGCATTTTTGGAAGGCGACGAAAAGTTGCCCGTCATAATTGCGAAAGATTTAAAGGATGAGGAAAAGG
>BQNB010124289.1:1915-19963 GCA_026074375.1 Tanacetum coccineum
TTTTTATATTTTTTGTTTTTCTTGTTTATATAATAAAAAGAAATGAAAAATATTTTTGTATTTTTATATTTTTATAAAGATAAGAAGAAAATATTCACAAACGAGAATGATAACTTCACGAGGAAGGGTCTTCAAGGCACAACAAACTTCAACTCGATGATCGTACACACCTCCCCGGCAGCGCGCCAAAAACTGACAAGCTTCTGATTAACCCTTTTAAATATATATATAAATAAATATATAATACTTATAAATATATATATATATATATATATATAAGGATAAGAATCAAAAATCTCTCAATGTAGTAAACCGGAAGTATGATTTCCGGGTCATTATGTCCCAACGGGCGTGAATTTGAAAATCGAGAATCGGTTTGGGAATTATGCTTGAATAATCAAAGATTTGAATTGGTTATCTATTTATACAAATAAAATTCAAAAATAAGTAAAGAAAACCTAAATCGAAAGCAATTTAAGTTAAAACCTAAAACGGGAACGTAAAAACGCGACTTAAAAACCTAAATTATCAAAATTTAATCCTAAAATGATTATTTCACTTTTAATAAACCCTAAATGGCTAAAACGCAAGAACAAAGAAAACTAGACCAAAAACAAAAGTGATTTAAGCTTAAAAACATGAAAACGAGAACGGGATTCAATCCCGTTCTTTGAAAAACAAAATTGTAAAATTTTAACTCTACGAATGCAAATTTATTTTTTCTAGGTCTTAAATGATAAAAGAAAATTTTGAAAAAAAAATACTTTTTGACTTTTATTTTATTTATTATGAATTAATTACTGTTTTAGTGAAAATAAATTATAAAAAATATCAAACTAATTTATAAAAATCTGAAAAAAATACAGAAAATACTTTGACTTATGCTGATTCTAGGAAAAATACTAAGAGGTTGCCAGCTTATCTCAATAAGCTGGGAAAAAGCACTAAAGGGCTGAAAGGAAAAAAGGGGAAAACCCCTTATATAATTAATTTTGCACAACTCTACCAGATGGCCTTACTGGTGCCGGTGGTAGAGTGTGTGTATGCTAAGGTTTTGGTTGAGAGGGGAGGTCTCGGGTTTGAGCCCTGCTCACCCTTGAGACCTCTCTACTCCCATATATTTTTTTTGCAAAAAACTTTTAAAACAATTTTTTTAATAAGATGAAAATAAGCATTTTTCTTAACTACAACTTTTTATGAAGACTTATAAATAAGCTGGAAAAGCACAAATTAAGCTGACAGAAAACTTAATATAAACTTAAGGCACTAAGAGGTTATTTTTTTTGCTTTTTAAGAACAAATAAGAAATGAAAAAGCAAAATAAGCAAAAACTAATAACTAAACTAACCTAATAAGCATCTATGAGCAAAAATGAGCAAAGAAAACAACCAGATAACCACTTGAAAAACTATAAGCACTTTTGACTAGATTCATACACAACTTTCAAGTAAAATTTTAAGACCTAATAAGCAATTGGAAAAGGAAAATAAGCAAAAATAGCTCAACACCTATACCTAATAAGCAAGAATAAACTAAAATAAGCAAGTAAACAAGGTAGAAAAGCAGTAATAAGCAAATAAGCACAAATGGCAAAAAGAGCTAACAAACAGCCACAAGGGGAACTTTTGGGCTTAAAAATAAGCAACAAAAGGGAACCTTATGGCCATAAGGCTTATATGTGCTTAAAGGTTGTCCTAAGGGCTACAATAATCAGCATTCAAAAAGGAGTTTGAAAATACGCAAAGCATTGAAAAAGGCAAAAGAAAAGGGCTTTCACACTCAGCTGCTACTGAGTATTTTCTTTTGGTTTTCTTAAAAGACAAATTGGCATATGCAGGCCAAATTTTAAGCTAAAATAGGAACTTAAAAACACAAAATAAGCTGAGACAACTAAAAAAGGACACCTAATGAGCATATAATCTAAAAATCAGGACTTAACACTAAAGGGAGCTTATTTAATTTGGCAGCTGAACTATGACTATAAAAACCTTAGAAACTAGGACATATTTTATACTTAAAATGCAAAAGACCAATAGACACTTAAGTCTTTCATTCCTACTGCATTTTACTCTACAAGGAAGCAAGAACAAGAAACTTAGAATAGACTTTAAACAAAAGTTAAGTAAAATCAATTTGAAAGGACTTCAAATCCACAGGTTTATAACACATATAGAAAATGACTCAAAACAACTTTTTAACTTAAGAAACTTATAACAAACTGATTAACTCTAAACAACTGAGCTAGGCAAAGCTGATTTAAAAACCCATAATGGTTTAACAACCATTTTGACCCATTTTCAACCTTGACCTAAACACTCCCTTAGAAATTTCAAATCCACTTTTTAAACTAAATTAAGTTGTTTTAAGCTAAAGTAAGTAAAAACAAATAACCAACTAGCATTGTTAAGCAATTTTAAGCAACAAAAACACATATATAAGCACTATAAATAAGCAAATCACAATAAGCAGTTTATAAGCTAATTAAGACAGATTCAACTAAGTACTTAAACAAATGAATTCTAAATGACAAATAAGCATTAACTAACCATTAAAAACACTAATAAGCATAAATAAACAGATATTAAGCAAGAATAAGCACAAGCACAGTAAATAAGCTAAAATAGAAGTGTGAAGTGTACCTTATTCCCTTGCTCAAAACAGGGAATGAATGACCTAAATAAGCTCTAAAATCCTACCCTTGCTTATAAATAAGCAATTCTAAATAACCCATAAGCTCTTCCAATACCAGCTTATCATCCAAAAGCTTTGACAGAATTCTTGATTCCCAATGGCACAGTAACTCTCAAAAGTTATTTGAAAAGCTCAAATAAATAAAACAGGTTCTAAAAGCTTAGAAAACCTTATAGGAATGACTTGTAAATGAGGGTGGGCTTAAATGCATAAAAACAGAGTTTGCTTAAACATAAAACTGAAATTTTCATTAATATTTTAAAAGGTTACAATACTTTGAAATGTAAAGACAGAAAATATAAATTAAGTCATTTAAAAATATATTTAAAACTACAACTACACTACTCCTTGGTTACTCTCCTTTTTTTACTGTGTGAAAAAAACACAGTTATATAGTCGCCTATGCTCTTTGATGTGTGCTTGTTGTGTTTTCTGTATGAGGAGAATCCAAATCAATCTTAGCCCTTTATCTTGAGTGGTGCCCAAGCCAAACGATCTCAACCCTTCTTTTTCATAGCCAATGGACATTTAGGGGATTGCCAACATGTCTTTGTCTGTTTGTGGAGTGGGGTTGTAGTGTTTTGGAGTATAGTTGCAGGTGTGGGACAAAGGAGGGAGATGATGAATAGTGCTCGCGCCAAAAACGATTTAAGTGAGGGCAGGGGTTTGTTTTGTGGTTTGGCAAAAGTAGTCCTTCACTTTGTATAAGTTGATTGCAAAACAAGTCCTTTGTGGTGATAAAAGTATTTGTGTTGGCAAGAAAGGTCCTAACTTTTAATATGTTGGTGCACATTATACCATATGGACTAACGAGGGTTTAATGTTAAGGACATGTTTGTTAAAGGCAAGATGGCCTAAGTATTTGGGCCGCTATAGTATAAAAGGGTTTGGGCTTTTATAAGGTTAAAAAATGGGTTTAGTTTAGTGAAATATGTAAGTGGACTGATCCGGGCCCACTAGGTGGGTACGGGTGGGCCCACTTTTGTCAATTGGCTACCAAACCCAAAGCAACCAAGCAATTAAAGCCTTTAGCACCTAAAGCAGCACCAGTCACAAAACCTGCAGCCGCCAAGGCTCCCAAGACCACTGCTTCTCGACCACCCAAACCAACACCTGCAACAACTGAACCCTCCAAGAAAGACCAAAGTAAAAAGCGTAAACTGGTCAAGGAGTCTTCTGAGGCACCATCTCCAGCCAAACGACCTAAAGCTGGTAAGGTGATCAAGAAGCGAACGCAAAAGAGCTCTCTTCAGTTGGTAGATGAGTTCGTAGATGAAGGTGTTCCAGTGAATGAACCCAGGTTTGGTGACGAAGAGGCTGATCTGCAAAAGGCAGTGGAAGAAAGTTTAAAGGATGTTCACGCTGCACATCAGGGTCCACTCCCACCGGTGGTGATCAGAGAACCTGAATCTGGAAAATTTCAACCGCTCCCGGAGGTACAGGGAAAGGGGAAAGAGAAAGTCGGTGAAGAACAAGCTGCTCAAGTTCTACTCAACCTTCAGACTCCAAAGAAAAAGAGCCCTGCTGATCAATATATCTTCCAAAGGCGCAGTTCTGCACCAACTGAACCTTCAGGACATGATGAATCTTCTTCATTGTATGCAGAACTTGGTCTGACTGACAGTGAGACGGAATCTGATGAGGAAGTGCCAGGGATTGAGGCTGGAGATCAAGACGAAGGCCAGGCTGGACCAAACCCTGGTATACAAGATGAAGGCCAGGCTGGATCAAACCCTGGTGATGCTGCAGTCTCTCAACCTCAACCAAGTCATGTTGTTCATGCTGGACCAAACCTTGAACACATGGACGTTGAGGTCACTGATACTTCAATTCAACAAAACCCTGAGCAAATGGATGAAGAGTTCACTACAACGGCTTACCCAAATGTTCAGGAGAACCTTAAACTCCCAACTGAAGATCAAGTGAGACTTGAGGAACCTGCAAGCTCCGCTGGAACCCTGTCTTCTCTACAAAATCTTGACAAGGAATTCAGCTTCACCAATCAGTTCCTTGAGGAGAAGTCACAGGAAGACGAACCTGAGAAAACCAATACTGAATCGGAGGTTCAGTCAATGGTCACGGTTCCCATTCATCAGGACACCTCTTCTGTTCCTCTAATGACCACTCCGGTTATTGATCTCACAGTCTCTCAACCAGTCTCCACAACGGTTCAAGCACCACTACCAACATCAACAGCAACTGTCACAGCAATCACAACAACAACATCTCTTCTACCACCACCAACTCAACCACAACAAGGCTCCTCAGATTCGATCTTAATTCAGCGCATCGGTGAGCTTGAACAACATATGGCGGATCTGCTACAAGACAACTTAGCCCTGGAGGAAAGATTGGACAAACATGGGTCCAGATTGTACAAATTGGAGAATCTTGATATTCCCCATCAGGTGAGCAAAGCAGTGGATGAAATTGTTACGGATGCTGTTGACTGGGCCATTCAAGCTCCACTCAGGGATCGCTTCAGAGATTTGCCAGAAGCTGACATGAAAGAGATTCTTCACCACCACATGTAGGAATCCAATTCCTACCATGCGCATGAAGATCACAAGATGTTGTACGAAGCTCTAGAGAAGTCAATGGCCCGTGATCACACTGACCAGCTCCTAACTAATTTGGATGAAGCATAAAGAAAGAAGAAAAAGAGACATGCTTCACCAAAAACACCACCTGGGTCTACACCTCATCAGCCACCTACTCCTCCACCACCAGCAGGTTCATCTGGAACTCTAGGAGCTTCTAGATCATCTCAATTACCTCCTCCTCCTCTACCTCCATCCACCAACCAGAGTGATCAGTCTACAAGCACCGCTGCTCTAAGCTCTTTAAAGACAGTTGTTTCAGCTGAATATACGACTTGGACGACTACTAATACAAGACTCAAGCCGTCTGTCTCATCAATTCTTAAATAGCTACATATGGATGATGATACGACTTCCGACGAACATGTACAGTCGTTTGGTGATGAAGACATCGGCCATAATCACATTTCTACGATGAACTTAAAGCAAAATTGGTGGAACCCACTCATTGAAGACAGAACTGCTACACCAGAACCTACCTGGTCTATCCCATCATCTGATCTGCCTGTCCTAGTGAACAACTGGGTATCTGCTCTTACGTCAACCTATGCACCTCCTCCAGAGAACTCGTTACTTGCACAGACTCGTGACATGGCAATTTTTATGGTCTGGTTCTGCAAAAAGTAAGGGATCATTGAACTTAAAAAGACAGGACTAGTAGTGCCCTGCATATGTAATTGTCAAAGACTTCCATCCTAGTGATTCATCTTCAGTACAAATGGATGAATGCCATAAAATTACTAACGATCAAGTGTACGATTCAATCATTCAGGTATATTTGTCCAGCAAACCACTACCACTAGGTGGTCACCAGGCTAAAGTCCCAATTCAATCTGGACTTTCTTCTTAACATGGACTTAGTATATCGAGTACTCGCGTCGCAAGAGTGGTAACCTGCATTGTTAATTTTGAAGATGAAGGCGGCCTATTATCATGATGTTGGGTTAGAGTAGATGGTACCCGATCAGATGTGGATTGAAGAGGAATGCAAGTATGACATCGCTGCTATGTATGGTATTTCTCACTAGGTGGTTGCAAAGAACAAAAACGATTCTACATTGGAACAGGACAAACATCTGAGGGTGAGCGCAGAGTGATACGGCTCATATGCGCATTTTAGTGTATTGTCTAGAATTGAAGTCTTCTCCTTATATGGGTACGATTACATGAAGACGATCGTTCTTCGTAGAGCTGATCTTAAAGAATATACTATTTGCGGAATGGGGACATCAAATATCTGTACCTAGTGACTTGAAGATCTGTTACTTATTAATCTTCAGTTCACCTGAACCATCTACCACCCAAAGATAAGAAGATTCTCACTACTGCTGTCAACTTAAGGACCTAGAAACTTGGTTATAAGACAATGCGTAAGAAGAATTCAGTAGGATTGAAAGCACCAGACGCAGCTAACTCATACCATTACCTCGATGGGATGCCACTGGCTTTAAGTTCAAGCACGACTTCACAGTAATTGACTCTCCAAGGGCCGTCACATTTAGGGATAAATATGGGGTTCAAATGATCATGCGGTTCAATGAGATCCACAAGTTCAGTGACGGCACTCTGCAATAGATTGATGAGGCATTGGACTACCGGGTCAAGGAATTCAAGGTCAACAGAATGAATCCGGGTTTGAACACACAGTTTTGGACAAGGAATGATGTCGACAGAAGCAAGGAGTTTATGTTTTCCATACATAAATGGCTTAAGACAAGGAGAATCTTCTAGAACCTTGAAAGCTTTGTTGGTGGAAGGATAAGAGAGGGAGACTACAGACTGCTGAAAAGAACCAAATGATCACATCATCTCGGCAATCAAGGTCCATCTCGTATGGGGTATTATTATATATGTTGTTGTAATATGTACATAATAAAGTAGTGATTACAATGTATTTTGTATCTGTATACTCAGTTATAACATGTTCCATCATAGGCTTGTATAAATCAGACACAGTTTCTCCTAAATTTTCCTAACTTAAATCAATTGAGACCTAAAATCTCAATGGGTTTGAAATTTTTGATCGGGGGAGAAAATGTGATTTAACTATAAAAATTTTGATAAAAAAATTGTCTTTTGGACTTACGTGTAGGTTCCCATGGTTGCTAATCTTTTCGAATTATCGATGCAACATATTGAGGGGGGAGCGAATGGTGTATGATGGCAAATTGTAGAAATACAGACCGACCCTGTTTTACTTTATCGGAATTATTAAGGATGGTAAGGTTACGTCTCGACCCCACGCTTCCTGCCAGATCGGAGGGATTCTACCTAGGGACCAATCCACTAGTTAGTGTAGAAGTCCTGTAGTATGATTGAAAAAAGAGTAATGTGAGAAATAAGGGTGAATGTATGACTGAATAGAGCGGGGGGGGGGGGTGGTAGTAACTAGAACATACCCAAAAGGACTAGTAATGAAGTCTCGATAGCACTGAAGGGGTTAAAGAATGAAAAGATATGTTAAGATATGGTGAAAGAAAGCAGCCCTCCTTAAAACATTAGGCAAGAACGGGTCACTACTTTGCGGTCAGAATACCATGGTTGATTGCTGAAATTGAAGACAAGTATATGGACCCAGTGATATCTACAAAAACACTCCCTTGCCACTTAAGATCCCTCAAAGGATTCTTGTTTCATTTATCACGGAGATCAATACATTTCTATTGTCTCTCTCACTCTGAGTTAGACGATATTGAAAAGGTGGCAGACTGCTCTAGCATCCGACTACTAAAACCAAAAGTGCACTATAGAGTCTAGAGCCATGATGATCATCCTAAATCATGCTAGGAAACTAATACAATTAGCTTGCTTATCACACACTGTGATAACATGTAAGATCTTAGAGTCCCTACGCATTATCCTCATAGGTATTGCAGAACATCGAGTGATACGAAAAGTACTCACAATGAGATGGTAATCCTTCTAGAGCTAACATTACATGCTCTTGGGTATGAGTAATGTGAGATCCACTATGGATTAAACTTTTGACAAATGGAAAGCAACGATGGTGCGATTCTTTATGAATCAAACGTGTTCCAAGCAGTGAATTAGCGAATAGTTTTTGAAAAACCTTTCGATGTGCTCAACAACTGATTTTCGAGCACATTGACTGTGTATATCATTCAAAACAAATGTGTTTCTAATGAAATTTGATTTTGTGCTATAAAACACTCTTGATGTGTCATAAAAATACTTTCTCAAGTGATACGTCAATTAATTTTCAAATCAATTTTTCTCATCAATCGGTAAGACAATAACTAACCGATTCACTCTTATCGTGCTGTCTGTTTTGAGACGTTCCGATAAAGAGAACAGGCAAGTATGGTGATTCTGATGGTTGTACATTAGATGATCCAATACTTATACTAGAAATCCTGTCAAGGAGATTCTTCTTAAGATGAATCTACCTGATCGCAGGCCAGTCCACACGGATCCGGAGGTTAATCCAACCAGACTCGGGCGAATGACAAAGCCATATTCGTGCACATGCTTTATTGCTAACTGTTTTATTACAGGTTCACGTAAAGATGGAGATGGAGATACCTCGTTCCAGTGGAGTCAATTCACAACCTCGTGCTCACACTTAATGTTACTAATCAAAGACATCATGAAAAATGAAAGACCTACAACACAGCTTTCGCAACTCTGATGAGTATTATCATGATCCAAAAAAGTGTGAGCATGCGGGTCCAAATGTCACAACCTCACAGGAAGGCAATACTCTATAACAAGGAGAATTAAGAGATTTACTGTAGATGATGATCTCAAAGAAAGCTCAAAGATCACTACTTGCAGTACAGAGACTAATCTTGAAGAATCAAGAGACTACGAGCCAGAGTCAAAGATTAATTCAAAGATAGCTAGGATTCAATTTCTATTTTATGGGGTGACCTCCCTTAGGGGGAGATTGTTAGGATTATGAAAATCCATGTAAAAGACTCGGTCACCCGGTAATGTATGATAGTTAGCTCGTGCCTTAATTATTAATCGTTTATTATACGTATGAACTTATGGGTGTTGGCTGGGTTCCTTTACCCACATGTTAGCCCACTCCATAGCCCACTTAGGGGCACAAAACTCATGTATTTATACCCCTTTCTAGCCATGGGAAGGGGTTGGTTGATCATTTCATAATACACATACATAAGGTGTAGTTTCTCTCACTAGAACTCACTTTCTCTCTCTCCAAAGTAGGCCAACCCCTAGATCATTGATTCTGTTATGATATCCAATATCCTATAGTTTAGATCTTCAAATCCTAGTGGTTGCCTTACATTACACTCTTCTTCATCTTCCTATAGAGAGAAGCACTTTTTCATCCATTGATACACTACAAATCTTAAATGAAGCTAAGCATAAAAAATAGCCTATTGCTTCAATTCTTGCCAACAGGGCAAATGACTTCATCATAGTGAATCCCTTATTCTTGTGTGTACCCTTGAGCAAACCAATCTGCTTTATTTATATATATTTCCCCTTTCATCCTTTTTTTCTGAAAACCCCATTTAGAGTGAATAGCCTTTTTTCCATTTGGTAAATCACTAAAGTCCAACTTTGTGTACTTGAATTGTAGAAGCCTCTTCTGCATAGCCTCTCTATCCAGCTAAAACAACACACACACTCCCAGATCTTCATGCATGATACCTTTTTGGGTTCTTTCTTTGAATTGAAAATGCAGGCAAACAAGCAGTTTTGAATGTCTTTAGTTTGTTCTTTGTTGAATAGTACTAACAAACCTTGTTCCTCTCCCCAAAATTCTTTAAAATATTCTTGATTGTGTAGCTGATTGCAATCTCCAATCACCTTGTCACATGGGATGTCTTTATGATTCTTTAGTTGGAATAGGACTGACTTAGATTGTTGTATCCAAATTATTCATGTCAGCCACTACACCATCATCTTCATCATTACTTAAGAAGTCAAATATGCTATCATCTTCCAAAGCAGGCATTTTTGGATCAAATGGAAGTTCAATGCTTATTTTTTCACCAACAACATTAACTTCATTTATGCCAGCAGCATTAACAGTTGAACTAACAGTATTAACATTGTTAGTGCTGTTAACATTATCTTCCTTCTCTTGATCTTTACATTCACTTTCTTTTCTTGGATCTTCATCAACCTTTGTTTCATCATCACTTAATGGTTTGGATCCATCATCATGAGAACTCTTTAGATCTTGGAAAAATGGTGGATCAACAGTCTATAATGGTAGCAAAATGTAATCTTTGACAGGTTTTGTCTCCTTTCTAGCTTGACCTGCATTATCACTTGCTTTTGTACCTGCAAAACCATTAGACTGTGTACCTGCAACAATTGGCTCATAATTCATTAGTCTTGTTAGTGCATCAATATCAAATAGCCAATCTGGTCCACTACCTATAACAATAGGTGTACTCTTACTAAACCTAATATGCAAGTTTTCTTCCACTATCCTTGTGCTACTATTGAATACTCTAAAGGATTTACTATTCAAAGTAGAGCTGCAATCAAGCCAAGCCAAGCTTGAGGTTGAGAGGGCTTGAGCTCGGCTCGAAAAGCACAAGTTAGGCTCGAGCTCGGCTCGATAGCTTGACAAGCCTTAATCATCAAAGCTTGAAGTCGGCTCGAATAATATTCGAATAAGGCTCGAGCTCGGCTTAAAATAGCTCGGACTTTTATTCATTAAATGTATATTCAATAGCCAAACTTATCAATAGGTCAATAAAATAGTGATGGACTCAAGAGTAAAGAATTTATACAAAACAATTAAGCATTAGGGTTTAAATATCCTTCTATGATAAATATTTAACTATTATACCAATATTTACGTTAGATTTACGTTGTTTATATAAATATGTGTTATAAAAATATTTACTTACGTGAAAGCTCGAAAAGCTCGATAAAAGCTCGAGCTCGAGCTATTGAAAGCTCGAGCTCGGCTCGTTATGTGTTTCGAGCTTGTTTATTGGGCTTGGGCTTGGGCTCGAGCTCGATAAAAGCTCGGCTCGATCGAGTCAAGCTTAAGCTCGAGCTCGAGTTGCTTGATAAAAGCTTGGCTTGATTGCAGCCCTAATTCAAAGAGTATCCAACAAAGAAACCTTCATCAGCCTTACCATCAAATTTACGTATGTGATCTATAGTATTGAGAATGGTAACAGGACACCCAAATGGTCTCATAAAACTTAAAGTTGGTGTTATACCATAAAAAAGTTCATATGGGGTCTTGTTATGAGGCTTAACTACTAACACTCTATTTTGCACATAGCAAGCAGTATTACGCTTTGCCAAAAAGTAGTAGGCAACTAAAATCAGCTAGCATAGTTAGAGGGAAACAGCTCAAATTAGTGTCCTATTTCTCCTCTCAGCAACTCCAATTGTCTCAAAATACCCTTCATCTCACAAAACTGATTCATCTCTCTATTTTTGAACTAAGTCCTATTATCACATCTAATTACCTTAACCTTGTGATCTACTAGATTTTCTATCCCAGTTATAAAGGACTTAAGAATGCACTTAGTCTCATCCTTTGGAAGTAGAAGAAAACCCATGTAAACTACTTAATCATCTGTAACAAACTAGGCAATGCATTGTTTCACAAGGCTTTTTACAAAGGTTGACCAACAAAGTCCATATGCAACAAATGTAAATGAAGATTGATTGAGTTCTCTGTTTTAGACTTACAAGAGGCTCTGTGCTGCTTTCCTTGGGTACAAGCAACTCAGGTTTGATCCTTTTCAAAAAGTTGTAGGTAAACCTCTTACAAGATTTCCCTTAACCAATTTATTTATGGTTTTAAAATTTAAGTGACCTAGCTACTATGCCAAAGTTTAGATTCATCAGATGTTGCTTTTGCAAAAAGGCAAGTTAAACTCATTTAGGAACGGGGCGTGCTTCTTTCTATGGTATGTGGTTCTGTTTTTTGCAGGATTCCTTAAGATCGTGAAGACCCGTGCTTGTTTTAAATCCTCCAATCATCCGGTCTTCGATCTTCTGCTTATTTTGGAATCCTTAATCCTGATCTTATATATATATTTGTTTCCCCTTTCACACTTGGAATTATTTGCATTTTCCTTTTTCGTTCGTAAGTTTGGAGGTAAATCCCGATATTTTTGTACATTGAGGCCAATGTTCCATTCTAAGTGTGGGGGGATTTCTATCGGAATTTGATCATACCTGTTGCCTGTCTGTGTCTCTCGCAACCCCGTTTTGACCTTAGTTTTTGCTTAATTTTATGCCAAAAAAATGATGAAAATATAAAAATATAGAAATAAGTAGGCCCGTAGAACTAGGTAGCTTTTGACTTGACCGAGTTTTGAACTCTAGCTTTCCCCTTAGCTTTCGAGACTAAGCGTTTGCTAAACTTTAAATTTTTGCAAAGAACGAAAAATAATAGAGTTGAATATAAGTTAGATGCTAAGCGTGGAGTAGTTGGATCTCTTTAGAGCTCATAGAGGTTAATTGTGGCTTTTTGCTCCCACCAGCTGAATAAACGTTATATAATTGTTAAATAAATAAAGTTAATTTGGTTTTTGCGATTCTTAGTTTAGATATCTTCGTAGAGATTCCTTCTGGTGAAAGTAAGGTATATAACAACCCGCAATTTTCATCAATATAAATATTCATCTATTAAATTAGATGCAATGTAATATTCATCTATTATAAATATATCATCTTCTTACATGGATTTTTTTTGCTTTATATCATTATGCAACGTAACTTGCATCTTTAAAGTAAACGAGCTCACGCAACCTCTATCAATGACATCTATATCTATGTTTATATCATGTAAACATCCTAATATGTCAAATCTATATCCTAATATCAATTTTACTAAGTACATTATTCATTTAACGTACTTTTTAAAACGTTATTTCAAAAACAAGCATTAAACGTAAAAGTTTACATCAAAACCCTAATTATATGTAATGTATACATAAAAAATGAATGTGTAAGCCTTTAAACATATGTACAAGTGTACAATGCACCATATTTGAATCATATTTTCCCTCCAAGTCAATGTACAACTTATTTAAGATTAATTTACAAGTTAATAATGCCTAAAAACCTAATTAGGTTATTCAAGCTCCTAAACCATGTTTAAACTTTCCACCTCTTTAACACAAGGTACAAGAACTTAATGCATGACTTCTAAACCCTAATCTATCCCTAATCTTAACCCTAATCCATGTTTTAAAACCCCAAACCCTAAATGAAACCCTAAAAACCCTAATTTCATTTTAAAACCCTAAACCTTAAAACTAAACCCTAAAACTTAATCCTAAGCCCTAAACCCTAATCCTAAACCCTAAACCTTAATCCTAACACTAACACTAATCCTAAACCTTAATCTATCCTAAACCCTAACCATAACTAGAAATTTAAACCCTAAACCTTAACCCGAAATAAAATGAACCCGACACCCTTTTCTTTCATTTTGACCCATTTTTAAAGCAACCAAGCACCTCAAGCACCTCAAGCACATCAAGCACCTCTATGACATCACCAAGCAAGCAACCAAGTAGCTTACAAGCACCTCCATCACCTCCTTGTCTTCCTTTCTAGCTGTGGCCTCCAAACAACCATTCCACACCTTCATGGCTAGTTCTAGCCTTCATTACTCATCCTACTAGCATACCTTACTCACCTCAGCTATCTAGGATACTTATCAAACCCATAGATACCAAAAAAACTTAGGCACCAAGGGTCTTGAGCCTATAAATAGCCGAACTCCCTATTCCTTTCAAATCACACCTCAAAAACTCATATACTCATCAATGGAGTCTTAACTCAGATCAAGGAAAGTCAAGAGAAGTCCCTAAGCTTAGAATAGAAGCCAAGAATAAAGAAAAATGAAGCCTTGAAGCCGTTGCTAGGCGTACGAACCTGAAAACCCCATTTTAACCCCTTTTAGCTCAAGTAAGTCTAAGATCTTGTTCCACAAGCTTATATTCTGTACAATAATGTTCATAATTTTCAAACATCACTCCGGTATCCACATCTGCTTTCAAACATCACTTCGGCATCTAACTAAATCTCGGGACGAGATTTCTTTTAAGAGAGGGAGACTATAACAACTCGCAATTTTCATCAATGTAAATATCCATCTATTAAATTAGATGCACTGTAATATCCATCTATTATAAATATATCACCTTCTTCCAGGGAATTTTTTTTGCTTTATCTCATAATGCAACGTAACTTGCATCTCTAAAGTAAACGAGCTCACGCCACCTCTATCAATGCCATCTATATCTATGTTTATATCATATAAACATCCTAATATGTCAAGTCTATATCCTAGTATCATTTTTACTAAGTACATTATCCATTTAACGTACTTTTCAAAATGTTATATCAAAACAAGCATTAAACATAAACGTTTACATCAAAACCCTAATTATATGTAATATATACATATAAAATGAATGTGCAAGCTTTTAAGCAAGTGTACAAGTGATCAATACATAATATTTAAATTATATTTTCCATCCAAGACAATGTATAACTTATTTTAGCTTAATGCACAAATCAATGAATCATAAAGACAAATAAGCATAAAGACAAATAAGCTCATTTTACCATCGTTTTTATAACACCCTGTGTTTTAGGGTCATTGACACCGTCAATAAATAATCCTCAGTTAGTAGAACTAGTACTATTGGTTGTAACGATTTGTATCATTTTATGAAACAATGCAACTATGTATTAACTCTCTTGTGATGAAAAATGAATGACTATCTTTTGATTACTACTTGATGTGGTGGACTGTTGTTGTGATTGATTTGTCATTGTATCATGTTATGAATATATCATGTTATGAATGCTTATCAGATTGTTTTCTGTGTGATGTAACAAAATCATGCCTCCAATGTCTGCACCTATGACTCAAGCTGCTATGCGAAGAATGATTAAGGAAAGTGTTGATGCTGCTATTGCTGCTGAGCGGGAAAGGCAAGCGAAGGTCAGGAACGACGCTAGTGGATCTAGGCTAGTGAAAGGTCAAGACACTGCACCTGCTATTCGTTAGTGTACTTTTGCTGGGTTTATGAAGTGCAATCCTACTTTCTTTTGTGGGATTGAAGGAGCTATTGAATTACGAAGATGGTTTGAGAAAATTGAGAGTGTTTTTAGAATCAGTAAATGTGTAGAAGGTAAGAAGGTAAGGTTTGCTGCTACTACATTAGAAGGCCAGTTTAATTGGTGGAATTCTATGGTTGCAACATTGGGTTTAGAGAATGTGAACCAAATGCCTTAGACTGAAATGAAGCAATTGATAACTGCTGAGTTTTGCCCAATAGAAGAAATCCAACGTCTGGAGAATGAGTTATGGAACTTGAAGGTTAAGGAGTATGACATTTTTGCCTATACTTAAATATTCAATGAGCTTGCATTGATGTGTCCAAGAATGGTTGAACCAGAAAGAGTGAAGGTTGATGCTTATATCCGAGGGTTAACGGATAACATCAAGGGTGAAGTTTGCAAATTTGAGCAAAGCTGTACGTATGGCTCATAAGTTGATGGAGCAGAAGTCGCAAGCTAGAAATGAAAGAATTCTAGAAGGAAAGAAGCGAAAGTGGGAGGTGAATACCAGGTGGAAATAGTGAGTGGTGTGAGAGTGGAAATCGCAAAGATCAACTCATGTCAAAACTTTGCTGGTAATACCAAAAGCAAGGTAATGCATGAGCCATGGTTACCGCTCCTAATGATGGGAAACTTCCTTTGAGTGAATGTTGTTTTACTCATCATGTTAGTTCGTGTACGATCAAATGTCACAAGTGTAGAAAGGTTAGACACAAGTCAAGGTATTGTAAGGAGAAGAATGTTGCTACTGGTGCTAACGCTCAGCCCATCCTGACTTGTTATGATTGTGGTGAGCAAGGTCATACTAGGAACTGATGTCCGAAGAAGATAAAGCAAGAAGAAGTTGGAGAAGTTCATGCTCGAGCTTATTCTATTAAGGACGCTAAGCCGAAGGGTCCGAATGTGGTTACTAGTACGTTTATGCTAATAACTGATATGCTTCTGTTTTATTTGATTCGGGTTCTGATAGGAGTTTTATGAACACTAGATTTAGTTCATTGCTCGATATCAAACCGATTAAAATAGAGGATAGTTATGAAGTAGAGTTAGCTAATAAAAGGATAGGTAGTACGAACACTATTTTGAAAGGTTGCACTTTGAGTTTAGTGAACCATATTTTCAAAATCTATCTTATGCCGATTGAGCTTGGTACATTTGACATCATCATCGATATGGATTGGCTTGTCAAGCACGATGCTGTTATCGTCTATCTGTCGAGAGAAGTTGTTGTTTACTCGTATGAGAATCAGACGTGAACTCGTTGAGGTGACAAAGGTGGATCTCGATGTGAGTGTGTGTGTATGTCATGTATTAAGGCCCGTAAGTACGTTGAGCAAGGTTGTCATTTGTTTTTGGCACATGTTACGAAGAAGAAGTCGAAGGAGAAACGATTGGAAGACGTGCCTGTAATTCGTGACTTTCCTGAGGTTTTTCTTGAGGAGTTACCAGGACTGCACAGCCGAGGCTACGTTGATGTTCGAATCGATCTTGTGCTGGAGCTTTTTATTTTTTTTTACACTTGTTGCACGTTCACTAATTATAGATTGCACCGTTGAAAATGAATGAGAAATGAGTTGTCAGTACAATTGCTTGGCTTGTTGAGAAAAGGATTTATTCATATCTTCAGTTCGTCACCGTGGGGAGCACCAATTTTGTTTGTGAAGAAGAAAGATGGATATTTTAGGATGTGTATAGATTATCGCGAGTTGAGTAAGTTGACTATCAAGAATCGTTATCCTCTTTCGAGAATTGATGACTATTTAATTTGACAGTCTGCAGGTTCTAGCGTGTATTTTAAGATCGATCTGCGAACCAGGATATCACCAGTTACGTTTTAAAGAGGGGACATTCTGTGATTACTGCATTTAGAATCGTATGGTCACTTTGTAGTTCCAAGGAATGCAGTTTGGATTGACTGTAATTTCTCGTCCTGTGTGTTTATGGACTTGATGAACCGAGTATGCAAGCCCTATCTTGATAAGTTCGTCATAGTGTTCATCGATGATATTTTGATTTATTCCAAGAATGATGAAGAGCATAAGAAGCATTTGAGGATTATTCTGGAGCTGCTTCACTATCCACCCGAGGCTCTTGATACCAAATGTTGGTTACAAGTAATCACTTCACTTCAAATTATGATGAACTAGAAAATAAGCTAGGAGATGAGAAGATTTGTAAAGAGAGAGAGAAGAGAGAAAGTCAAGAGAGAAAAAGTGGAGGTTGATTACAAATGAAATATTAGAAATGAGACCAACCACCTCACCTTCCTTGGTGAGGTGTATATGTATCCAACTAAAAGGCTTTCATGCCTTTATTTATTCTACGGGCCGGGCTCGGGTTTACTTGGGCTTTCGCCCGATACACGTGACCAGTTGGATTACATTAAATGAGCCCGTTTAACCGTTCTAGCCTATTACAACATTACATATTAAAATGACCGAGACTTAATATTCTAAATGAACGAACTTCCGTGTTTGACTCATTATTTGAGGCTAACATTTTCAAAGTGTGATTTTTGGTTAGGTTCAGTACAACTTCTGGGTCATGTGATCGATCATAGTGGTGTTCATGTTGATCTTGCCAAGAACGAGGCCATTAAGAGTTGGGCTGCACCGACGACGCCAACAGAGGTGAGACAATTTCTTAGATTGGCGAGCTATTATCGAAGTTTTATTGAAGGATTTTCTTTGATTTC
>BQNB010124290.1:0-19963 GCA_026074375.1 Tanacetum coccineum
TTAGAGTGGATGCAATTGGCACTTGTGGAGTGAACGTGATCTGATTAATTGTTTTATATAAGCATTTTTTAAGATCAGCGGAGTCTTTACTTATAACTTATCAAACACCAATGCAAGTCTTCTTCTGTTTTTCACATCACATAAATCAAGTGTGGCAGTACGACTTCAAGAAAACCTTCAATACAGTCGTAAAATCAACTCGACATAAAATGTATAGTTCTAAAATCTAAGTACGCGTTTCAACTTTATGAACAAAAAGAATATGAATAAATATGACTATTATACGGTCAATGTACCTTACATTTTTACATGTCAAGCCCCCACGAATAAAAAAACCTTGACAGCCCGTAATCCACAAGCTGTTCACATTGTTTCTGATGTAGTGAACTCAGGTATGATAATGTTAAAGCATTCTTGTGCAAAGGGCAACCTTTCATAAATTGACAATCTCACATTGTATTTGGTATATAAATTCTGTAACTCCGCACAACCATTTTTTTCTCTATACACTAAATCTTATAAATCTTAAGTTGGAATGAAACATAAGGGGTGGTGGCGCAGTTGGCTAGCGCGTAGGTCTCATAGCTAATGTTGAGTGATCCTGAGGTCGAGAGTTCGAGCCTCTCTCACCCCATTTTTTTTCCTTTTAAAACTATTTTTTGTCATAAACATTATAGTTTAAACATAAAAGATAGAGAAATAGGCCTATTAGCTCAGTTGGTTAGAGCGTCGTGCTAATAACGCGAAGGTCGCAAGTTCGAGACCTGCATGGGCCAACTTTTTTTTAATAACGTTTAACTGCAAAAAATAAAAAAAAAATTTGTCTGCTGCCTCGAATCATTCTTTTAATCAACTGATTAATTGTGCTACAGCAGACTTTGTTGCTATATATTTTTACCATAAAGTTATTTAAAGCATAAAACTAATAAAGGACCCTTTTTCCTTGCATATTGTTCGCTTTTGTATCTTATATTTTTTCCTTGTGCTTTCTATATCTTGTAATTCTCCCCTAAAAATCAGCAAGACCAATTGTTCAAACAGTCATTCGCAAAACGTTTCTAACGCGGCCGGTTAAAGTGTCGTGCAAATAATGGTAATGTCACAAGTTAACCTTCATGGGTCCAAATTCCTCTTTTCATAGATAATTACTTATCTAATATGGTTTTCGTGAAGTTATAGATTTTTATATACTAGATACAGTATAAGATTGTAAATTTAATGAGTTCAGTACATGTGATTATGTGAGGCACTAACTATCTTTCAACTAAGACGCTTAAAACGAAATATAGCGATTTAGCACCAGTTGTTCTAGAGGCTCAGTCATTCTGGTGGCGTGTAGCTTATTGCTTTGTTCAACTGAATCAGTTTGCATAAACCTTTTCGGATACACCAACCAGATTCGGTTAGCCCTTATTTGGAGCCTCAAGTTTACGATATCAATAAGAATGATTTTCAACGACTTACACGTTCACCTGCACATCATTCTCAATTACAAAAACCATTGCTTCTCAGACCAACATATAATTAGGGATGGCAAAAGCACCCGAAACCGACAGGGAAAACCAAAACCCGAACCGGTTGGGTCGGGTTCGGGGGTGGGTTGGCGGGTTCGGATGCGTGTTTGGGTATTGATAATTTTTTTTAGCCGGGTACGGGTTCGGTGACAGGTTCTTGTAGTACCCGTCCTGATTACCCGTACCCGTACACATATCCGTTTACCCGATTTATAGTTATTATAATTAATTAAAGAATATATATTATTACATATAATTTCTTCCATTGTATTTTTTATATAATTTTTTTTATTATTTAACACATTTGAATGTTGTACATGATATATTCGAAATCGCTATATCGTATGATACGGTATTTGTTTTCTTTAACTTTAAAAAAATTTGAATATATTACGGTATTTTGCTTTATTTGTTCGGTGGCTTTTAGTGTGATTTAATCTTGATACCCGTCATTTTGTCCATAATATATTCAATTAGGAATACCCGATACCCGCGGGGAAACTCGAAAAACCGACGGATAATATTAACCGGGTACCCAACGGGTAATGAGGCGGGTACGGATGTGAATATTATAAACGGGTGCGGGTACGGGTACACTAGACCCCGCCCCGAGCCCGCCCCGTTGCCATCCATACATATAATGCTATTAAGTCACCTACTATGATGCTACAATGTATTCGACCGCCACCACAAGCTCCTGCAGAGTCACCTATATCTGCGCATATGCGTTACCTTCAACATTTTATAAATGATCCAGCTTAAGGACTTCAACAAGAAATACTCAACCTCAGACTAGGAATAATGTGAAGGTCAGCAACTGTCGGACGGATTGCTTCCGATCCCACATTGGATGGATATATGTCTCCAAGAACGAATGAACACCCAAAACCATGGACTAAACCGAATTATAAAACTAGAACCAAATTCTATATAAAAAAAACTAATCATACATGCATGTTTGAAAAATAATCATAAACTCGAGACATTAAATTCAAAACTTATTAGTTCATTACATATGAATCAGTGATCACATGAATGCCAGAGTCGAGACAGATAGAAACTACACAAACTTAGTAACAGTTTTAAAACACATTCCGGTCAGGAGGAAGCTTCTTAGATATGGGCAGAATGATCTCCACTGTAATCAATCTCATTCTCCAAATCAAAGTCCTCATCATCTGCATCCATCGACCCACCAACCTCTGGCTGTCCGTCAAGGGTGGTGAAGCTTTCCACAGGAACATTTGCATCTTCTATGATTCGGTTGATCTCATCAACACTTTGCAGTGATACCAGATCTTTTGGCATGTTCTTTAGAAACCATGGATGATGACGTATAGCCCGAATAGCAGGCTTATTGGGCTTAATTCGTACTATACACATTTGGGCCCAGCCCAACACAGTAAAACATACGAGCTGCCACTAAGTTCAGAGACAAGCTGGCTGCGGCTCGGATCAGACAAAATACTTCCGCAACACATATGCGGAAGGTGATTTGTGTCCGCAACCACGATTAGAAGCGGATCCTTGCCCGACAAGGGTCCCACTCTAGTCACTAACAAACATAAGCGAAATACCAGAAAAACCTAGTATTTGGCTCACCTATAAATAGGGATCTCTGACACCCCAAAAGGTATGATTCTCTAACTCACATTTACACATACTAGCTCTGACAATCTCTGACAACATGATTACTTACTCTTACGCCGGAGCTTAATCGTGGGGTCCGTCCCCACGGTAAGGCTAACGCTTTTCTCTTATTTGTGCAGGAGATCGTCTTATTACTTGATTTAGTACAAGATCTAACCCATAGATAGTTTATTGGCCCGATCCAGTAAACAACCCAAATCCATCTCATACCACGTCACACCTTTTGTACTAAACAAGTGGCACTCATCCTTTGGACCTACGAATAACACTCATCATGAGCACTAACGAGCAAACTCCATTTAGCCAACCCACTTCGGTCGTGCGAAACACGCTAGGAAAGGAGCAAATCTCGCAAGACATGGACAAGCCTGCTTCTGATGCAGCCCTGCGAGAATGCTACGACAGAAACTACCATCAGCTTTTGCCAATCATAGCCGAAAAAGTGTACCAAGAAAAGGTACATCAAGAAAAGCTCAAGGCAGTAAAAGCTTGTCTTAATTTCGAGGAGGTTTTGCAGCACTCCGAATCAGGAACACCAAGCAGAAGGAGGGACCTCAGAAAGAGGCTCGGACCTAGACGTGTCCGGAATTCCTGAGCCAAGGTACTGCCAACTTGAGTCACCAAGGAAGAAAGATCCAGAAAGAAAAACGATGTTCAAAAGGCTGTAAAAAGGTGTATTCCACAGGCTTGAAGACAAGGGGAAGAGTGTGTCCGCATACTCGAATGACTCAAGGCGTCAGTCGTACCATAGTAGTCGCAGAGATACTGAGAGCTGTTACCAGAGCTCCCGCTCTAGAGGAACATAGCCTGCTTCTGAGAAACATCATAACAAAAGAGCATCCTCACACAGGGCGGAAGCTTTGTCGGAAAGCGAAGGTAGCGCAGGAGGACACTGGAAGTCAAGGTCAAAAAAGCAAAGGTCAAGCATTGAAGATGACAATCTATCCCAGCCATGGGTATGCGAGGAAACTGATCTGTTCACTCCCCGCATGCCAAGTCACGTCAAAACATATGACGGAAGCGAGGATCCAGAAGATCATCTCAAGATCTTTCAAGCAACGACAAAAGTGGAACGATGGGCAATGCCAACATGATGCCACATGTTTAATTACACACTTACCGGATCCGCCAAGGTATGGTTTGATGACCTCCCTCCTGAATCTATATATAGCTACGATGACTTAAAAGAGACCTTCTTAGCAAACTTCCATTAGCAGAAAAAGTGCATCAAAGATCCTGTAGAAATCCCCCATATCAAGCAGAGAGAAAGAGAGTCTACAGAAGATTTTGTGCGTAGATTCAAGGTTGAAAGCAGGGATGTGAAAGGGGCACCAGAAATCATGAGAATCTTAGGATTCATGCATGGAATCACAAACCCCGAACTGATCAAGTGTTTGTACGATAAAATCCCGAAGTCAGTTGTAACATTTCATATTTTCAGGTCATTTACGACTTCAATTATTCTATTATTTATTTTTAGGCTTTTACGCGTTCGCTTTTAATTTTTATCGTTAAGATAAATCGCGTAAACTAAAAATGAGCATTCAACGTAAACGGGCATCAAACAACTAAATGTTTACGTCAAGTAAGTGTTATAAAGTTATTAGGATGATAATTTATAACTTTACGCTTTTTATTTTTATTGGTTACGTAAAACGTTTACGTAACGCAATAAAACTACACTTTTGCATGCATGGCGAACCATAAACCCACCTATACTTCAACAAATACCCACTAATACCCATAATACTCAAAAACCTCATAAAAGCTTGCCCAAATCAGCCCCTAAACGAAATTTGTACATATCTCACACATATACTTGAAATTAAATCCCTACACCTTCACTAACTTGTATAAACAACAATTTCCTTTATCCTTTGGATCAAAAACCATAAACTAGCATCACTTTGGTCTCCCCTTTTTCTTTCTTGTGACCGGATATAGTGAAGGTAAAGGAGGGGACAAGAACAAGCATGTAAGACATGTCAATTCATTCTTACACAATGTATGATCCAACCAAACATGTCTCCTAGGCCTAGTATGTATTTAATGAGTTAAAAACTCATTTTGTTCCCCCCTTTTGAACCTCATAACCGGACACAACCATACTAGCATCAAAACCATTGTAAGTTTCACAAAGAATGGTATTCTTACATGCTTTAGCTATAAATAATGGTCATAAAGTGGAAGTAAACACATTATCATTTCTCAAAGCAAAAACAAAACACAAACACTCTCCTTGAAGCACTCTAACCCACGGCTTGGGTTTTTCACCAACAAGACTTTTATAGTTTTCATTTTTCAAGGGTTACAAGCATACAAGGGTTATTATTAAACATATATAAGGTGTCTTGGAAGCTTGGTTTGGGTTATACAAGGGTTTATACAAGGAAGGTTTCAAATTAGGGTTTTTAAGAAAATTAGGGTTTTCTAAACCTAATTTTCTAATTAGGGTTTTCTTGGTTGGGTTTGATATTGTTCATCATTCATCCTACATTCATCTAAGGTTTACCTAAGACCCTAATCTTTTCAATACTTTCATTTTATGTATTATATAATTGTGTGTAGTTAAATCACCACCTAGGTTTATTTTATGAAGTTTATAAAAAAAAAACATGTACATACATACACGAATTACTTTTATATTAGGGTTAAGATGATGTTTAAAATATGTTAATATATTTAAAACAAAGATTTACAAGCCATGGATAAATTATATAATTATTTGTCAAGTTATAATTATTTATTTATTTATAAAGTTTAGATAAGTAAATAAATATGTTGGATAATTTTCATGGACAATATGGACCTATTATGGACACAATTTAGAGGACTTAAATTATATACCATGGATGTTAATTTATAAATTAGAAGACTTGTGATAATTTTATAAAGTTTAAAAGTGTATAAAATGAGTTAATTAATCTTTTATATGCCACTGTTCATTCGAACTAATTGACACTTTATTTTATATTTTATAAAAATAATACATCTCATAAGGATCGTAAGCATATAAGAAACTTGAAAATCCGATAAATAACGAAGAGCATTGATATTTTACCGAAGTTATGCGTATAAAAGTGTTTTTATAAAACTAAGTTTATAAAAACTATATGATTTCAAATCTAAGATATTTCTTTTATATTTTTCTGTAAAAGTAGATATTGTAAGGATTCTAAAAAGGTAAGAAACTTGAAAAACCAATGGATAATAAAATAGTTATGACTTTTTTATGTTTATGTAATAAAATAAACAAAAGTGACTTTATAAAAGTAATTTTATAAAAACTAATTTTTTTACAGAAACATACAGTGGACATGGACCATGTTAGATGATAGAAAATTTAATTATAAATCCATGGACATAAGAATCACTAGAAACCGAATTAAAACGAATAAGATACAATAAATATACGATTTCAACAATTAAAATTTATAAAAAGTATTTTTATAAATCTACACTTACTGTTACTGTTCATAACAGTAAATATGAATATAAAAAATGTAATATTTGATTAGATTTTTTAAATACGAATCCATACATGTAAAGAATGATTAAAGCGGGGTTAAAACGAATAAGTAACGACTCTTTTAAGTTACAACGATTAATTATATAAAAGTAGTTTTATATAATTTATAAAATATTATTAAAGTTTCTGTTCATCAATGATTATAATATTGCAAATATGATATTTGACTAGAACATTCAAAAACGAAGCCACATATATAAATAACATATTTAAAACGAGAGAGAAATGACGTTTTTACTAAAGTGATATTTATAACGTTTTTAAATATCATTTTCTCAAATAATTAAAGCATTTATATAATGGAGTTATATAAATAAGACACCAAGTATTTTTGGCAAATAACGAATTGTTGGACAAGTATACCATTTTTACAAACACTTTTAGGTGGTGATGTAACTATATAAAATTATATGTGGTATTAGTTATTCAAAGTACATGGTACTTATACGACCTATATTTAATTAGGTTGCATTCGGTCATATCCGTGACGTTTTCGTTCACTTGATTCATATACTCCAGTTTATTCACTAAGGTGAGTTAATAGCCCCATGTTTTACAATATCAATGATTTACAACTTTTGGGGTGAGAAACATGCATTGTTTTACGATTGGACGCAAGTGTACATATTTACATGATTACGTGTTTGCCTAAGTAGCGATAACCCTCTGAGCCCATTATCATGAACTGTCAATTACTTTGTGTGAGCGCGAATATTATAAATAGATCTATTTGGGATTGACATCCCCGTTCGGGTGAGTAGCGCTCACTGTGCCGGTTTACCGGACAACGGACGTATACCATGTCGGATTTAGGATGTTACGGGTTAGAACATCATCACGGGCAATGTTGGCAATTTATATTGCAATTCATACGTGTCGAGCTTCAGTGTCATGAGCTTAGGGAAACGTAATTACATTTTGTGATGTTTGCATCTGTTGCATTATCACGGGGAAAATCTTGCGGTCCTACATTACATTTTACATAAACCTATGAATTCACCAACTTTATGTTGACGTTTTAAAGCATGTTTTCTCAGGTCAATGAGGCACGAGGTGCTAAGGATACATTGGGGATACTCTTTTGGGGAGTCATGCATAAAAGATTTGGAGTCATTACATCTTGGGATATTTGTTATGATATAAATCTTGTATATTTCATGTTAACAATTTAAGCCGTTGTGCTTTGTATTAAACAATTTCAATAAATCCAATGTATCGTATTTCAAACGACTCTTTTAGAGGTCGTTCTCATATCTTGTTCTATTGATCTATGATGTAACGCTCCTGGACACATCATTTCGCTGTGACCCAATTTGGAGGTGTTACAGATTGGTATCTAGAGCCAAGGTTATAGAGAACCAGGTCAAATGTTTTTACTTGGACTATAACCATTTTCAAACATTGCATCGTAAAAATGGATTTTTATGGGACATTCATTCATACATTACTTGTTGCATTAGTTGGGTATACTAGATGCTGCATGGTTCTCATACGTGTTTATAATATATTAAGTATATTATTATTGGTCTTATATATGTACTAATGTAAACTCTCTTTGAGTGTTACAGATACAGTCATGTCATCGGATTCGGCATCATCCGAGGTTACATATACGTCTATATCATCGCATGGAGACCCGCTAGTTTGGGTTGTGGACTTCTTCAGACTCCAGGAGCCCGACTCACCGGAGGATACACCGGCATCACCGGACTACATGCCTGGCCCTGAGGAACCAGAGCAGGCACCGCTCTCACCAGATTACGTGCCGGGACCAGAGTACCCCGAGTACTTGGCCCCATCTGATGAGGAGGTTCCCGTTGAGGATCAACCTTATGTTGTTGCTGATTCACCTATAGCCTTATCTCTGGGCTACGTTGCTGACTCGGATCCTGAGGAGGATCCCGAGGAGGACTTTGAGGATGGTCCAGTAGACTATACAGCTGATGGCGATGATGATGACTCCTATGATAATGACGAGGAGGAGGAGGCTTCTGAGGAGGAGGAGGAGGAGCATCTGGCTCCGGCCGACTCTGTTGTTGCACCCGTTGTTGACCATGTCCCCTCTTCTGAGGAGACAGAGCCGTTTGAGACCGATGAGTCTGCGGCTACGCTACCATCACCACCGGCATATCATACCACTGCTAGGATATCTATCCGACCCGAGGTACCTATGCCTTTTCTATCAGAGGAGGAGGTCGAGAGATTTCTTGCCTTGCCATCACCACCACCATCACCACTCATCTCACTATCACCACCCTCTGCAGAGGAACGCCTTGCTAGGTGTTTAGCTGCACCTGCACTTCCATCATCACCACTTCCTATAGTACCTCACCCATATGGTAGCCCTAACCATGTGCGTGCACCCTAGGCTTCAGAGCTGCCATGGGTAGATTGAGAGCCTCATCACCATCCACTCATCATCCACTACATCCATCATCACCATTACCACCTCCACCATCATCACTACATTTACCACCACATATACCCACATCATTACCATTACCATCATCACCACTACCACCACTACCAGCAACTTACCAGCCTCACTGTTAATACCACCACCAGTCGATTATAGGGAGGACACTCCCGAGGCCGCAGTTCCACCTCGTAAGAGGTTATGTCTGACTTTGCATCTCACATCGAGGTATGAGGTGGGGGAGAGTTCGACTGCTGCTCCTAGACCTACTAGAGGTCATGGGATAGACTATAGGTTTATCGACACTCTAGATGCCGAAACCAGACATCAAGAGAGCCGATGAGGTTGGCTATGGGATTAGAGATGTTTAGGTAGACCCGAAAGAGGCTGTTGAGGAGGTATCACCGACGACCCTCGAGGGGGTCAATAATAGAGTGACCGAGCTCACTGTAGTTCAGGAGCAGGACACACATGATGTTTAAGCTGTGATAGAGGATACTCAGGATAGACAGACTCAGTTGTTTTAGAGAGTCGATGGATTGGTCGAGGATGGACAGTTTCACTATGAGACTGCACGACTGTTAGATCAGGAGGCCCTGGTTTCCTGAGAGGCTTGGGCACATTCCATTAGGTTGAGTTCGGCAGTTCACTATGAACTGCAAGCATACAAGACTCATACACAGATGTAGGACTTCCGTATCGCCTCACAGGAGTCACTGGTGATGACATTGATTACACATGTTTCATCACTGCAGGGACAATTATCAGCAGCATTGGGACAGATTCAGGTGCTTCAGGCTAGAGGTCAGAATCATGCAGATGATCGCGAGGGCGCTGGCAGTTCTGCCTAGATTTACACTTCTCATGTTGTATTCATAGTTATCATTATGTTAGCCGGCTAAGTATTATGGGTTTTATGCCCAGCTAGCACGGCAATAGGACTTGTATTTTCATTTCTTGTATCAGACAATCATGTATGTTTTCCAGTTACATATGATGTGTTGTATTATGTCATGTCGATCTCAATTCTATTATGTGTTGTGATCCCAGTCATGTTATATAATCATTGTGTGACGTGATCTTGTTATATATATAATGTGTTGTATTATGTTATGTCGATCTCAATTCTGTTATGTGTTGTGATCCCAGTCATGTTATATAATCACAGTGTGATGTGATCTTGTTATACATATGTTATACCCATGTTATGTTGTAAGGTTTATGAAAACTCATGTGTTTTATATTATTATGATTTAGAACAATATGCCACCAAGGAGATCTTCTGCTACTGTAAGGGCTGCTGTTGCTGCTGCAAGGGCTGCTGCTGCTGCGGCTGCTGCTCCTATGACAACTGCTGCTGTTGAACACCTAATCGATGCAAGAGTCTTTGCGGCACTTGCTAATCATGAAACTCTTCGAAACAACACTAATGGTTATGGCGATGGAAGCCACAATTCTGGCACTGGAAACAGAGGAACTACACGCACTCCGCGTGAGTGTACGTACAAAGATTTCCTGAATTGTCATCCACTTAATTTTAAGGGTATTGAAGGGGTAGTTGTGTTGGCCCAATGGTTTGAAAAGATGGAATCAGTATTCCACATAAGCAACTGTGCTATGGAGAACCAAGTTAAGTTCGCTACTTCCACTTTCGTTGGAAATGCCCTTACATGGTGGAACTCCCACATAAAGGCTGTTACTCAAGATGTTGCTTATGCCATGGACTGGAAGACACTGAAGAAGATGATGACAGTCAAATACTGCCCAAGGGGTGAAATCAAGAAGTTGAAGATTGAGCTTTGGAACCTAAAGGTGAAGGGTACTGACATCACGAGTTATACTCTGCTTTTCCAAGATCTTGCACTGATGTGTGGACGTATGTTTCCTGAGGAATCGGATGAAGTTGAGAAATAAGTTGGTGGACTCCCTGATATGATCCGAGGAAATGTGATGTCATATCGACCCTAGAGAATGGAGGAGGCAATTGAGTTTGCCAATGATCAGATGGACCAAAAACTCATCACTATTACTGAAAGGCAAGCTGAACAGAAGAGAAAGTTAGAGTTTAATGCTGGGAATAATCAAGGGTACCAACAATAGAACAAGAGGCAGAACACTGGGCGAGCTTACTCTACTGGGCATGGTGAAAAGAGGGAGTACACGGGATCATTGCCTTTGTGTACCAAATGCAACTATCACCACAAAGGGCCATGTGCTCCCAGATGTAACAAGTGCAAGAAGATTGGCCATTTGGCTTGTGACTGCAGGAGTTCTGGCCCCAACAATAATAACAACAATCGTGGGAACTCCGGAGCAACTCAAAATGCTGCCACTTGCTATGAGTGTGGTGTTCAGGGGCATTACAAGAGAGACTGCCCGAAGTTGAAGAATAGAAACTGTGGTAATCAATGTGGGAATGGCAGTGCTCCAGCCAAAGTGTATGTGGTGGGCAATGCGGGAACAAACCCAGACTCCAACGTCGTTACGGGTACGTTCCTTCTAAACAACCGCTATGCTTCTATCCTATTTGATACTGGTGCCGGTAGGAGTTTTGTATCTACTACATTTAGTTCCCTAATTGATATCACACCAACTACATTAGACCATTATTACGATGTTGAACTAGCCGACGGGAAAATAATTGCGATAAACACTATCATTCGGGGTTGTACGTTAAACTTCTTAGATCATCCCTTCAACATTAACTTAATGCTCGTAGAACTTGGTAGTTTCGACGTCATAGTTGGTATGGATTGGTTGGCAAAGTACCATGCTGTCATTGATTGTGCCGAGAAGATCGTTCGTATTCCCTAGGGAAATGAAACCTTGATCATTCATGGTGACGGAAGTAATCAGGGAAACGGGACTCGTTTGAACATCATTTCGTGCACCAAAACTCATAAATATTTGTTAAAAGGACATCACGTCTTTTTGGCACATGTTACTACAAAGGAGATTGAAGACAAGTCGGGGGAGAAGCGACTTGAGGACGTACCAATCGTTCGAGATTTTCTTAAGGTATTTCCTGAAGTTTTGCCGGGTCTTCCACCGACTCGACAAGTGGAATTCTAGATCGATTTGGTACCTGGTGCTGCACCTGTAGCACGAGCACCTTATCGATTGGCTCCTTCCAAAATGAAAGAATTGTCAGAGCAACTGCAAGAACTATCCGACAAGGGCTTTATAAGACCCAGTTCCTCACCTTGGGGAGCTCCAGTCTTGTTTGTCAAAATGAAGGACGGTTCATTCCGGATGTGTATTGACTATCGGGAATTGAATAAACTAACGGTGATGAATCATTATCCTCTCCCAAGGATTGATTATTTGTTTGATCAACTACAAGGATCTAGTGTTTATTCGAAGATAGACTTGCGTTCGGGTTATCATCAGCTTAGAGTACGAGAAGAGGATATTTCGAAGACAGCATTTAGGACTCGGTATGGTCATTACGAGTTCCAAGTGATGCCATTTGGTTTGACAAATGCACCTGCGGTATTCATAGACCTCATGAACTGAGTGTGCAAACCATACTTGGATAAGTTTGTAATTGTCTTTATCTATGATATACTTATTTATTCAAAGGACAAGAAGGAACATGAAGAACATCTTAAGGCAATTCTAGAACTGCTTAAAAAGGAGGAGTTATATGCTAAGTTTTTAAATTTTGTGAATTTTGGATACCTAAGGTACAATTTCTCAGTCATGTGATTGACTGTCAAGGCATTCGTGATCTGCCAAGACTCGCTATCTATTAAAGATTGGTCGTCTCCTAAAACACCCAATGAGATCGTCAATTTTTAGGTCTTGCCAGGTATTGTCGAAGATTCATAGAAGGGATTTCAAAGATTGCTAAGCCAACGACCAAGCTTGCCTAGAAGAAAGTCGCCTTCGAATGGGGTGACAAGCAAGAGGCAGCTTTTCAGATGTTGAAAACTAAGTTGTGTAGCGCACCTATCTTAGCTATCCCTCAAGGAGCTGAGAACTTCATTGTTTATTGCGATGCGTCACATAAAGGATTTGGTGCGGTATTGATGCAAAACGAGCAGGTGATTGCTTATGCATCACGTCAATTGAAGATCCATGAGAAAAATTATACTACTCATGATTTGGAACTTGGTGCAGTGGTGTTTGCTCTAAAAATTTGGAGACGCTACTTATACGGAACTAAATGTACGGTGTTCACGGATCATAAGAGCTTACAACACCTACTTGACCAAAAGGAGTTGAATATGAGGCAACGTCGTTGGTTAGAGTTGCTCAGTGACTACGCTATTGGTACAGCTTGTTCGTTAATCCACCCGAAGGAAAAAATGTGGTGGCTGATGCTTTGAGCAGGAAAGAGCGAGGTAAACCATTAAGAGTGCGAGCCTTAGTTATGACTATTGGCTTGGATCTTCCCAAACAAATCTTGAATGCTCAGACCTTGGCACAGAAACCAAAAAATCTCAAGAACGAAGACGTAGGAGGTATGACAACGAAGACAAAGACCAAGAACACTCGAGCTTAAACGACAAAAGCAATCTCACTGATCTCATGAAGGAGTGTCATCAATGAACTCACTTCGGGGGAGATTGTTAGCCTCAATTTTATTGAGTCAATAAAGGAAGCTCGTTCCCGTGTTCAAGACCTCACTTCGGGGGAGATTGTTAGCCTCAATTTATTGAGTCGAACAAGGAAGTTCGGTCACTCTACGATGGAGCTTCGGTCTTTAATTAGTTAATGTTGTAATAGGATAATATCGGGAATCGGGCTCGATAGATAATCTAATATTGTATATGTTTTGGGTTTAATCCCAAGCAAAACCCGAGCCCGGGTCCTAGTTAAATATCCCGCGCGTCACTTTTACGTGTCGGGGTATATAAGGAACTTTTCCACTTGGAAAAGTTAGTTGTTCAAAATATCTAAAATATCTTTTCTCTTTTCTCTCTCATTTCTCTCTCCTCTTTCTCTCTCTAAACAACTCATCTCTCTTTCTCATTTCTAGTCCGATTTCGTGATCGATTGTATGTTATGAAGTGTTAACGGGATCCTACATAATAACATATTTTTCCATACCCCGATAAAACACACTTTACAACACTTATGAATATAAACAACCAATGAAACCACCAAACAATTGTAATCTGACCAAACCAATGGCCTACAGACAACAATTTTTTTAGAAAACAGAAATAATTATTCACATCATGCACTATAAAACACAACATAGAAAAACAGTCGTTGCTTTATTTATTTTGAAACACAAAAAAATACTGCAACGGTCCGACACAAACCTCAATAGACATAGTTTTCGTCTTACCAAACTTTTAGCGGTACTATAAATTATAACATCGCAAAACGACTAGCGATATTATTACTTTCAGATAGAAACAAGGCCCTAAATGATCCCAAGAAACCTCCAAAATAAACACAGTCTGAGCAAAACCAAAAACATAAAGTATCACCGTTAAAGGAATAAACTCACCCACACTGTCATTGCACCGTTTGGCGAAAACCTTATAAGGCGCCATGCACTAAACCCCCACACCGAGAACATCAACAATAACTTGAAAAAATGAAACCAAACGTAAGAATATATAATTAATGACAACAGCCTACGGATAATAATTTTATAAAAAACAGAAACAGTTATTCACATCTGGCACTATAAAACACAACACAACGAAACAACTGTTGATTTCATTAGTTTGAAACACAAAAAAGGTTAAAACGGTATACTTTTTACATAAACAAAATTAGCCGCAAACAAATACCCAAAAAATTCAACAACAACCCCCTAAACAACACACTATCAGTAAAACCAAAAACACAAAGTATCGTTGTTAAAGGAAAACAAGTACTCGCGCTATCGGTGCACCATTTGGCGAAAAACCTATAATGCGTCGTGTATTTAACCCCCTCACTAACAACATTATCAAGAATATAACACCCCGTGTTTTTTAGGTCATATTACAACTCCGTAATTCGTCATTTTAAATTTCTTTTACTATTACTCTAGACTTTATCTAAATCCGCATAGTTAGCCATTTTAATAACATTAGTTATATCGCGTGAGCTCAAAAATCTAACGTTTGCTGGAAAACGTCAAATGCACTCATCAAGGCTTTACATAAGTCCATCCTATTCGTCCCTTAATTTACATACGCGACAAGGGAAGTTGGCCAATGACACTTATTTGATCAAAGTAAAAGGGCTCAAAATAAACCACACCAGCATGTAACTTATATAAATTAAAGACTAGGAAATCCTTAAGAAAACAAAATCCCTACTTATTAGCATGAATCGGCTCAAATCTTTAAACCATACAAGTCCCTTTTTGGTTGTTAAACATAGAAGATATACAAGGGGATCCTATTCCTAATATAACTCTCTTGTCCAACGGTTAAAAACCCAATCCTCCTCTTATCAAAACCCAACACACACTCGTGACTATTATCTGCTATATTAATTTGGTTTTGTTCAACACGCATCCAATAGTAACTCTCTTTTATTCCATGTTCATTGACTATGTTGAATTCAAGAAATTCCTTACCTTACATGATTCTACATACTATACATGCTGTGTTATTCAGATATAAAGAGCCCTGCATATCCTTTGCAAACAACAGAAGTAGAAAAACACAAAGCAACATCATATTCAAAATCATACACCATACACCATTGTTATTGTTCTCCTTGTCCTCTCAAATTGGTTTCGACATCACATACACACAATCTTCATTTTATTTCCTCCATTAAACCCTAAACCCTATTCGTCTTCCTTGGGTTTCTTTTTTTTCTGTTTGATCGAATCCCCAACAAACAAGAAGAAGTAGCAAGTTAGTGCTAGGGCTAAGTTAGGGTTTTGTTTAGTTTAGAGTTACGCAAGCTTTCCAAGCACTTAGGGTTTTCCTCGATTGGGTTAAGTCTTTCACGCCTGTACCTTTGCCTTTATCTGTGAGCCAAATCTTTCTCATTACTTATTTTATGTATGCATACTTAGGTTCGTTAGGGTGTGCTTGATAAAAGGAATATATATATATTTATATTTTTGATATAAGACGACTTGTATGTAAAACCCTACGCGTCTTGCGATGAGACTAATGAACTATGTGCATGGTTGTGCGAAGATACTAGGTATAGAAAACTCAGTCCCTTTTTGTAGTTAGGCGCGTTAATAGATACAAAGACATCATACCGTTTCAGCCCCTTTATAATTTAAATGACGCAGCCCACCCCTATAAACTTATGCACGTTTTTTTTCGACATCTAAGAATGGTCACAAAAATCTATGCTTTGTGTATTTCAAAAATAGGACACGCAAGGATTCATTTTCCCCTAGGATCTCTACTTTTCATCTAGAGACGAAGAAGTTAGAGGGTCTCAAAGTTAGACGTAAGGAAACAAAAACTGTCATCATTTTTCTCACTCTTTTGCAACAGCCAACGAGCCATTTTCCATGAATTATTGTGACCGTTTTACTGCATAAAATGGCAAACCAAATATTAGTACCTAAAGCCTAATGTACCCACTTTAAGCTAGAATCAACGTCACCTGTTTTCGTGTAGTATTCACATCGCAAATCGAGGCCAAAGTGTGGCCTCCACATTCGGCACACATTGATGGATAACACAACACACGCACCCTTAGTTTCGACCCACTTTTCACCCATCTAACCTCAGGATTTAGGACGGGAATGGGGGGCATTTGATAGTCAGCATAGTAGGCTTTGTATAGGAATTTGAATCATCAAAAATGGTTAAGAAACAAACTCACAACGAAGGCCCAAAGTTAGCACTGCTGTCACGCAGTTAATACTGCTGACCACAGTTCGACACCCCATACTTTGTACCCATTTTCGACCCTCTTAACGACCTCCGCCCCCAAAACTTATAAAAGGTAAGTTGTAATAGACCTAGCCTAGTTTTCAAATTTACTTTTATTTTGTTTTAACGTTAAGTGACGAATCCACAAACTGATTTTTAAATCTGGACACGCAAACATTAGCAGTTGAAATAACCCAAATATTTTCTAAGTCTGGAAAGCAGTTTTGCGACCCGCCTATGTTTAACACTATTTTTAACTACTTAAACGACGTTTTTAGCCAAAACATATTTAATGAGAGTTGTAGACTACCCAGCGTAGATTTCAAATATACTTTTACCTTTTTAATATAGTCAAATAACGATGAAAAAATTTAGTTGTAAAACTCTAAGACTGTCCATGTTAAAAACTTAGTAATTTATATGTTTAACTTGAATAGTAAACATCAATATTTCGTCTAATTATTTAACGTACTTAGAGACCAAACCAAGGGCTAACCTAAACTAATAATTTAAAGTACGTACGACCTAGTTTCTTAAAAGTCCAAAGCCGTAAATTATATATTTATATTTTGACCGCGTTGACCCGATAAAGTTGACCATTTTAAAATTAAGAAATTGTTTCAAATTATCCCTATTTTAAAAATATGATCAAAAGCACAACTAGGGACAGATTGCAAGTTTTATATTATGATTTTTCTGTTTAGGTGGAATATGTATTATTTATTCATTAGGTTGCGGATAAAGTCTTTTGATCGTTTTTCGTGCCACAACTTTGCTTTACATATTTATTATCATTTGTGTTCATAGCCCCATTGTTTTACTATTTCAATGATTACAACTTTTGGGGTGAGAAACATGCTTTGTTGTTACAAAAATTGGACAAAAGTGTACATTTTACCATGATTACAGTTTGCCTAAGTAGCGATAACCACTTTGAGTCCCTATTTTCATGAACTTGTCAATTACTTTGTTTGTGAGCCGCGAATGTTATAAATAGATCTATTGGGGTTTTGACATTCCCCATTCAGGGTGGTTTTAAGTAGCAATCACTTGGTGTCACGAAGGCTCTTCAGTGATCAACGGATGTATACCATGCACTACACCCCCCACCCCCCCACCCCCCTTTTTTCTTTTTTTTTGTCTATTTTTTTTTATTTTTTTTCTCCTCATTTTTTTTCGGATTTAGTTTTTTCAGGATTTTCGGTTTTACTTTTGTTGGTCGCTCGCGTTCGGTTTTGTGCTATTCTTTCTGTCGCTCGGATTTAGATGTTGCGGGTTAGAACATCATCACGGGCAATGTGGCAATATTTATATTGCATTCATACATGTTGAGCTTCGGTGTCATGAGCTTAGGGAAACGTAATTACAATTGTGATATTTGCATATGTTGCATTATCATACACTTGAAAAATCTACGGTCTTAATTCATTTGTATAATACCTTATGAATTCACCAACTTTATGTTGACGTTTTAAGCATGTTTTTCTCAGGTCAATGATGCACGAGGTGCACAAGATACATTGGGATAGTCTTTCGGGTGTGATGCATAAAGATTTGGAGTCATTATATTTCGGGACGATTGTTATGATCTAGAATCTTTATTTCAAATGTTGAACTATTTAAGCCTTCGTGGATTTGTTCCAAAACGATTTCAATAAAATCCATTGTATCGTTTTTTTAAACGACTCTTTTTGAGGTCGTTCTCATATCTTGTGCTATTGATCTGTAATGTAACGCTCCAGGATACTCATTATTCCGCTGCGAACCAATTTGGGGGTGTTACAGAATCGTATCAGAGCCAAGGTTATAGAGAACTAGGTCAAATATTTTTACTTGGACTATAACCGTTTTCAAACACTGCATCGTAAAAAGGTATTTCATGGGACAATCATTCATACATTACTAGTTGCATTAGTTGGGTATACTAGATGCTGCATGATTCACATATGTGTTTATAATATATTAAGTATATTATTACGGGTCTTATGTATGTACTAATGTAAACTCTGTTTGAGTATTACAGATTTAGTCATGTCTTCGGCATCATCTATGGTTACCTACACATCCGTCGATACCGATTCTTAGTCAGGGAGGGCATTTTGGCCAGCTGACGAAGAGCTGTCCGATGGAGGTTCCCTACGGGTCATCGTATACATATACGATAGACTTCCCATTTAGCCAATAGCCCCACCCTCACCGGATTACATACCAGGCCCAGAGGATCCACAGGCGCTACTAGTTCTACAAGACGAGGACAAACGTGAGCCTATGTTCGTACAGGCACATGATCCTGACTACGTGCCAAAGCCTATATACCCTGAGTATATACCATTGGAGGATGAGCATGTGTTCCTAGATGAGGAGCAGCCATTACCTCCTGTTAATTCACCTACTGCCCTGTCTCCAAGGTATGTGGCTGACTCCGATCCGGAGGAGGATCCGGAGGAGGACCCTAAGGAGGAGCATGCTGATTATCCTGTGGATGGAGGGGATGATGATGATGATGATAATAATAATGATGATGACACTGACGATGAGGATGAGGAGCCCTTCGAGGAGGAGGAGGAGGAGGAACACCTAGCTCTGGCAGACCCTTCTGATGTACCTGTTCCTTCAGCAGAGGATACATAGGCACTTGAGGCTGATGAGCCCGTACCTACACCCCTAGCATATCGTACCACTGCTAGGATATCTATCCGACTAGAGGCACCTATACTATTGCCACCTGAGGAGGAGGTCGAGAGACTTCTTGCCTTACCTACACCACCACCCTCACCCCTTATCTCATTATCACCACCCACTGCAGAGGAATGCCTTGCTCAATGTTTAGCTGCACCCGCACTTCCATCATTACCACTTCCTAGATTACCTCACCCATATGGTAGCCCTAACCATGTGCGTGCACCCTTAGGCTTCATAGCTGCCATGGGCATATTGAGAGCCTCATCACCGTTTCCACCACTCGTACCCGCATCATTACCACTACCATCACCTCCACTACCACCTCTACCATCATCACCACTACCACCACTACCAGACTCATTGTTCA
>BQNB010124291.1:0-19963 GCA_026074375.1 Tanacetum coccineum
TAGTTATAGTTAGTACTAACAGTACAAAGTGTTAAGTACTGCTCAGATAGTTAGTACCATTAGTATAAAATAGTTAGTACCGTTTAAGAGATATGTATGAGATATTGTAGGAAAAGATATGTATGATCTTTTACGCGTTTTGTAAGCCTACTAGGGTTTATCCTTGGTCTATAAAAGGAACCCTCACGACATAGTTAGTGACATCAGTTCAATATATATCTCATCTCATATAATCATATCTCATAGTTAGTAATCTATAATCATATTAGCAGATTAATAGAAATCAAAGTTTAGTATTCATTATTCTTTTTAATACTATTGTGTAGATTCTGCATATACAATAAGTATTCATAGTCAGTGTTTCTCTATAGTCAATCTGTATTTATACAAGTTGGCTATCACCCTTAGCAGGCTGCAAAGATCTGTTCAGTTTGGGACTCACACCATCCCTCGATGCTAGAAAAAGGCATGTATGATAGCTCGAAGACCTGGATTAGTCTCTATATTTGAGGAAAAGAGAACTGTGAAATGTTAAAAGACTTATTCGATAACGGTCCTTATCAACTCAAAATGGAGATTACTGTTAAAGACACAGATGGCGTTACTGGCATCCATCGTCCTTAAAGAGTTGAAGATCTTGTTGGACAAGACAAGTTATGTTATGACACTGACATTAAAGCTGCCAATATACTTCTTTTTTGATTACCAGTTGACATCTACACTCTCATTAACCACTATCAAACTGCAAAGGAAATATGGGATCGCATCAAAGAACTTATGATAGGCACAAAGGTGACCAAGCAAGAATGTGAGTCTATGCTATATGACGAATTTGATAAATTCACATCAGAGCCTAGAGAATCAATCCACTCATACTATTTGAGATATGCTAAACTAATCAATGACATGAAAATGATTCCTATGTATATGTTAAATATGCAAATCAACATGAAGTTTTTGAATCATCATCAACCTTAGTGGAGTATATAACACCCCCATTTTGACATATATAGCAACGGAAGCTAATCTGGGGTGTTATTTCATAGTACAACAGCCATAATTATAGAAAATGACTCAAAAGAGACGTTTTTAAAAGATAGTTATCATTCATTATTTCATCAGAGTTTTTACAAACAGAGGTTCCAAAATCTACATGAAAACATAAAGTTTGAATGATAACAGTTTAGCCATCTTCAAGTCTGTGCCACTCCATGCCATAAGATGCTCAGTTACTTGAGATAAACATGCTAAAAAGGTCAACACAATGGTTGAGTGAAATTCATAGGTTTATGGTAAACAGTTTGAATACAAGTCATCATAACAGTGGGTTACGTTGTTATACACCCATAAGTGTAATAATTGCAATGAGTACAATTATTATGGAAAACAATATTATGGTCCTAAGCTCATGACACCAAGACCTTGAGAAAATCAATAATTACAAGAAGTTGCCCCAACGGGTGCCTTTGCCAAAAACTCGCATAGTGATTTAAATGAAGTGCGTTTAGTTACCAAAAATTATAGGTACACCAACTGGGAAGTTCAGTCCCAAATAGATCTATTCACAGCATTCACGCTTACTCTGAAAAGTAATTAACGGTTCATGATAGTGGGGTCTTAATGGCAAAAGTAAGGACTTAGGCAATAATATATCAGGATAGCATACAGTTGGAAACACACTCGTATTCATGGTTTATAAAAACATTAGAAGATTTAAAACGTGAGGCTATGAACTCACTTTAACAATGAAAATCTGATTGATGGCAAAAGTATATCAAGTGAAAGTAATGGCCTTGTCACGCAACCTGGGGTAATATGTCAAGTCTTAGTGTGATTGTTTATCTTTCAAAACTTCATGAAGTTTAACGTATTATTTTGATTTGTTAATTTATGGAAATAATGTATCACTGTTCGGGCTATCATAATCCAGAGGCCATGTAGTATCGTTTGAGGAGCCAGGGCACTTTAAATCATAAACCCAGCAAACTCGTCAAAACAAATTCTCAAATGGAACCCCTCACATGAAATTTTCTAGTAACGTGATACGATAAGATTTTAAGTTTCTTCAAAAGTTAGTCGATGATAAGTTACGTTAATTATATAACGTAATTGTTTTATAATGCGTCGATCATTGATTAATAACGATAATTGTGTCGAGTTTTAATAAAAACAAGTTTTATAATATTAATATATAATTTTATAAGTTATATAAAAATATTCCAATTTGTATTTTTAAGTTTGCAAAAATGGCAATATATACCCTCGATTTATAAACTTTTACAAGTTTATTCCTTTATATATAAAGTATATATAATTTAAACCTTTAACTTTAGAACTTGGCAAAATAGGTCCTTATAGTTATAACTTTGGAATAATGACATTTTCAGCCCCTCTAGTTATAAATTTCAGAAAGTTACGATATATACCCCTATGCATGAAAACATTTGCAAATCAAGTCCAAAAAGTCATGCAAGCTTATTTTAGGGTTCCAAATGATATTTGCAGGTTATAGCTTATTAGAATAAGCTAAAATAAGATGTTCTAACATAACAAAAGTTTAGAAAAAGGATTCGTTAGCTAGAAAATCAAAACGGGTCGTTTTTAGGGTTTTAATAAAAAACGCATGGGTTTGAGGATTCAAGGCTTTAACAAGAGTTCATATATGATCTTAAGAGTATTATGAACATTCTAATACAGATTATAAGCTTATTGAACAAGATTTTGAGCTTACTTGAGCTAAAATGGGTCAAAATGGGGTTTTCGGGTTCGTACGCCTAGTAACGACTTCAAGGGTTCCTTTCTCTTGATTCTTGGCTTCTATTCTGAGCTTAGGGACTTCACTCTATCCTCATTGGTCTGATTTAAGACTCCATTTGTGTGTATGATGAAATTTGAGGTGTGTTTGAAATGGTAGGGGACTTCGGCTATTTATAGGGGTGAAAACACCTTGGTGCCTAAGTTTGGGGTTTGATTAGTGTCCTAGCTAGCTAAGGTGATTAAGGGATGCTAGTATGATGAGTAAGGTAAGCTAGAAACTAGCTATGAAGAGGTGGAAGGGGTGTGTGGAGGTTCGGCTGCCAAGGGGGTGTTTGGAGTGCAAGTAGCTTACAAGGAGGTGATGGAGGTGCTTGTAAGGTGCTTAGGGAGATAGTAGGTTAGTCATAGAGGTGCTTGAGGTGTTAGGGTGCTAGCTTAGGTTTAAAATGGGTCAAAAATGAAAGAAAATGGGTGACGGGTTGGTTTTGGTTCGGCTTAGGATTTAGGGTTTTAAAACGTGGATTAGGGTTAGGATTAGGGATAGATTAGGGTTTAGGATTAAGGTTTAGTGTTAGGATTAGGTTTTAGGATTAAGATTTAATGTTAGGATTAGGGTTTAGGTTTAGTTTTTAGGTTTTAAAATGAAATTAGGGTTTTAGGGTTTCATTTAGGGTTTAGGGTTTTAGATTAAGGTTTTAGAATGACTTAGGGTTTAGGTTTAGGGTTTAGATGTTGTGCATTGAGTATTGTACCTTGTGCTAAAGTAGTGGTAAGAAATTAGAATGAAAACGGTGAAAAATGAGCTTATTTGAATTCATGCTTCATGATTTTGTACATTGTGCATTAAGGACTTGTACATTGATTTAGAGGGAAAATATATTTCAAATGTTGTGCATTGTACACTTGTACACATGCTTTGAATACTTGCACATTCAGTTTATATGTATACATTACATATAATTAGGGTTTTGATATAAACGTTTAACGTTTAAAGCCCGTTTTGATAAAATGTTGTAAATGTTATGTTAAATGGGTAATGTACTTGGTAAAATGATATTAAGATATAGACTTGACATATTATAATGTTTACATGATATAAACATAGATATAGATGGCATTGGTGGAGGTTGCGTGAGCTCGTTTACTTTAGAGATGCAAGTTACGTTGCATAATGAGATAAAGCAAAAAATTTCCCTGTAAAGAGGTGGTATATATATAATAGATGGATATTACAGTGCATCTAAGTTAATAGATGGATAATTACATTGATGAAACTTACGGGTTGTTATACAATGGTTCTTAGAGGTACAAAATGACATGTTTTATCGCAGTGAGGTTCCTTTCGGTAGGCCTTGCCTGATACCGGGCACACATGTAGACAACAAACACTAAGTCAGGACGACTTGCTGTAAGATACATAAGGGAGTCGACCATGCTTTGATAACGAGTATGGTCAACTTCAGTCCCTTGTGGATCTTCATTAAGTTTTGACCTCTCCACCATGGGAGTGTCAACATCATCACTACTTTCTAAACCGTATTTCTTTAACATTTCAAGTGCATATTTAGATTGGTTTATGAAGATGCCTCTGGGATTTTGAGAAATCTGAAGTCTAAAAAAGAATGATATTTTTCCCATCATTAACATCTTAAAACGTTTACTCATTTCATTTGCAAATTGATCATAAAAAATTAGAGTTGTGAAGGCAATTAAGATATCATCTACATAGATTTGTTTCCAATATAAGATCCTTGCCTTCCTTCCGAGTGAACAATTTCAGATCGATTATACCTTTGAAAAATTTTTAACTGAGGGGGAATTCATAGAGCAGGTCGTACCATGCACATGGGGCTTGTTTCAACCCGTAAAGTGATTTCTTCAATCTGAATACATGATTCGGATGATCTTTATCAACAAACCCTTATGTCTGACTCACATACACCTCTTCCTTTAGTATCCTATTTGGAAATGCCATCTTCACATCCATTTGAAACACCATCATATTCTTGAGCGGCATATACTAAGAAAATTTTGATGGCTTCAATGCGAGCTACGGGTGTAAACGAATCCTCGAAGTTAATCCCCTCTTCCTGACGATAATCTTTAGCAACTAAGCGCGCCTTGTTTTTCAACACACCTCATATTCATCTAACTTTACCTTAAATATCCATTTGAGGTTGATGATCATAACTATGGATGGTTTTGGAACTAACTCCTATACTTCAAGTTTCCCAAACTCATGAATCTCCTCTTGTATGGCCTCTATCAAGCAAGATTCTTTCATGGCTTTTTTGTAATTCTTAGGCTCAAATTTTGTTATGAAGGCATGGAAGTAGCACCACATGGCATTGGTAGCTAGTTAGCGTCTAGTAGAAACAGGTTTTAATGGATTGCCAATGATTGTCACTAATAGATGATCTTTTGTCCATATTTTGATATATGTTTGAGTTTGTTGTAATGTGTGCATGTTTGAAGCGTCTAGAATCCTTGATGATGACTCAGCTGAACTGGTTACTGGGAAGCAAATGGAATTATAAATGTATCACTATCAAACTCTATATCTTCATTTTTTGGTTCTTCAACATTGGTAGATTAAATTAGAGTTGTAGTTGTTTCAGTTATCGGTAAAGTACTTGGAGATGGAGCATCTTGATCAATTATGGTAGAAGAAGAAGCCCTGACTGTATTTAGTAGAAGTAGAGTTGTAGCAATAACAATTGTTGATACAACACTTGGTGAATGTTTGAAGTACTCATTGAATATTGGTTGAAATAGCAGATCTAAATCATTCTTTCAGGGAGGTTTAGCATGTTGAAGCATCCTGGTTTGATACGAGTCCTGAACTAATGTGTTCAAAAGTCAAAGGTTGAAGCTCGGGTCCTGAACTGAATTGTTCAAAAGCCATTTGGGTTAGTTCATCAAACTACACATGAATGGTTTCCATTATTATCTAATCTCTTATTTTAGATCTGGTAAGCCTTCTTAGATGGAGAGTAACCAATGAAAATACCAATGTCTGCCTTCAGTCTTATCTTTCCAAGATCTTCACTGTCATTGGTCGAATAACACAATGCACCAAAGACATGAAGATGTTTCAAGTCGAGTTTGGGATTTTGAAGTAGTTCATATGGTGATCTGTTGTATCGAGTGTGAATTAGGGAATGGTTTTGAGTATAACAAGCAGTAGCTATAACTTCACCCCATAAAAACATTAGAGATTTGGAGAAGATAAGCGTAGTCTGTGCAGCCTCTACTAAAGTTCGATTTCGCCTTTCACCGACACCGTTCTGTTGTGGAGTTTATGCTACTGACATCTGATGAGTGATTCCAACATCTTCCATGTAAGTTCTTACTGTTTCATTGATAATTATTCTTAATATTAAAGATTAGATTCCGCATAATCTTTAATACATTCAAATAAAGCTTTTACTATAGTTGTGTTAGATTTATCTAATATAACTAAATCTTAAACAAGCATAAGGAATTTGATCTATTGAAGTGGGATCAACAAGTGGTTTCAGATCTTGTTGAAAAGCTTTGAATAAGAAGAACCTGTTTTTATACACAATATCTTTTGCAAAAAGATATGGATTAAGATTCTGCAGACATGGTGGCTGCATCCAAAGTTCCCATGCTCAAACCTAATGAGTATGAGATCTGGAGGATGAGGATTGAACCATATATCTAGATGATAGACTATGCACTGTGGGAAGTCATAGAGAATGGTGAAACCTTGCCAAAAACAACAATTGTAGAAGGAGTTATGACACAGATGCCTATTACTACTGCTAAAGAAAAGGCTCAAAGAAGATTAGAGGTGAAATCTAGAAGTACTTTAATGATGGGCATTCCCAATGAACATCAGTTAATGTTTAACTCTATAAAGGATGCTAAGAAGTTACTGGAAGCGGTAGAAAAGAGATTTGGTGGGAATGGAGCTACTAAAAAGACTCAAAGAAATCTGTTAAAGCAACAATATCAAAACTTCACTACTCTAAGCTCAGAGATGCTTGATCAAAATTTTTGATAGGCTTCAAAAGCTTGTGAGCCAGTTGGAGCTTTTGGATGAAAAGCTTTCACAAGAAGATGTTAATCAAAAGTTATTAAGAAGTTTGTCACCTGAGTGGAACACACATGCTATTGTGTGGAGGAATAAAGCTGATTTGGATACAATAAGCATGGATGATCTCTACAACAACCTCAAGGTATATGAACCAGAAGTTAAAGGGATGTCTAGCTCAAGTTCAAGCACACAGAACATGGCTTTTGTGTCCTCTTCAAATAACAGCACTAGCATCACTAATGAAGCAGTTAATACTGCTCATGGAGTGTCTACTGCTAGCACTCAAGTTAATGCTGTTAACTTTACAAATATTGATAACTTGAGTGATACTGTTATTTGTGCATTCTTTGCTAGTCAACCAAATAGTCCTCAACTTGTTAATTCGATTTTACTTATCTCTTCCTAGATTAACGCTAAGAGATAACTATTACTATATTTACAACCAGACTTAACTATTTGACCAAGCAGTATTAACTTTAATACTGCCAGACTTAAGTTAATGCTGGCAGACTTAACTTGCTCTACCAGACTTAACTTCTATAACTAACAGTACTAACTATTCTTATCAGTACTAACTATATCTAACAGACTTAACTTTAATACTAACAGTATTAAGTCCGTTTACAATATTTTCCTAACAATCCTCCCCTAACTTGATCTTCACACATGAACTTCAAGTTCCTTCAGAATATTCTTGATCTTTAAACACTTTAAGCTTCTTCTTGGGCTTTTTAGAGGATTGTCTTGAACTTCTGTCTTCAAAATAATAAGTCTTTATGTCTTCAAATCTTGACAGCAACTAATCTTTAACTCTTGCATCAGCAACCTTGACAATTTTGTACATCAAAACATAAAGTTTCAGTCTATTCTCATCACTTCCAGGTGTGTTAACTCCTGTGAGAGGTGAATCATTGAAAATGTAAATGGATTTGATGTCTCTTTACCAGTTAGCCATTAACTCTGGAGTAGTCAGTTCTTTGGCCACCAGAAAGGTGCATGTCCATGGTCAACTGAAAACCATTTCAACTCTCAGTACTTGAAACATTGGTGAGTTGAATACCAAATGGTTTTTGGCAAACCATTACAGCCATCAACGGATTTGATATGCCTTTACCTGTAGCCGTTTGCTCAGGGCTAGTCATGCTTTAGTATAAATACTATGGTGCATAGATTACCATACAATTTTTGGTAAATTGTCAACCATGAACGGATTTTGTGGGTCTTTACCAAGCAGCCGTTTGCTCTTGGACTAGTTAGTTCTTATGTCTGTTAGACATGGTGAACCAAAGACCATTTGTTGTGTGGTGGTTAGCCAACACTCAAACCCTTTCTTCCTCTCCATGATCAGATGTGACTAAGTCATCATCATTAGAATCTTCAAATTCTTCTAACTGTTGTTTCACAAACTTGATCAGCTCTAAAGCCATAGAGCTTTCTTCTTCAGTTTCTAGCTTCAGTTCCAACATTTGTGAAAGTACTTCCTTAGTCAGAGGGTATCTGCTTTCCACAAGCATATGAAAAACAAGTCCAGCACTTGTCATGATAGTATGTACCCCTGAGGAACTGTGTAGTTTCCAACTGATAAGATTCCAATCTTGCTGTGTATCCCAAAAGTCAGCAGTATCACCTTGATTAAACATAATCATCAGATCTCCCCAAAGCATCCTGTCAAATCCTTCAGGAAGCCTATCTTTATATTCTTCCATGACTAGCTCATAAATAATTTTCAAATCTTCTCTGTCCAAAATCGATAAAACTCCCATTAAGGTGCGAAAGAATCTCTGATGACCATTACTCCTTGTTACCTTATTCAGATATATATCTTCATCAGGTTTGGTTTGATCATGTTGAGGTTTAGTTGAGAGAAAAAATGATTGCCATTCAATAATGGGATATTGTTGATTAAGACTCTAAAATCAATCACTTTATCTTATCAGGAGCTATATTGTAAGCATATCTTCAGATATCATCTTCTCTTGTGAGACCAAGAGGCATGCTTTTCTTCTTTTTGCTTTTAGCTTCCTCCTTGTGGCCTAACTTTCTTTTCTTGCTCCTTCTTCCTCTTTAATTCTTCTTGGACAGATCATCCTTCTTTTCTTCCCTCTTTATGAATTGCTTTCTCATATCTGTTGATTGCTCTTTCATCTTCTTAGTTCCATAGCCACAAAAGTCTGAATCTTGCTTTTGTATCTTCATACAAGACTTGACTCCTCAAATGGATTAGATTTTAACTCAGATGCTTCTTGTTTGCAACATGTTTCAGATAAGTGTTCATCTGATTTCTAAGCGAGTTAATGTTGGTGGCTTGTTTCTGGTAGTAGCACTTCTTTGTTTGCTAAGACTTCCTTTGGGCAGCAATTGTGTCATTGCTAAAATCTTTCTCTATCTTCCAATAGAATATTGATCCCTTTCTCTTGTGAAGCTTTTCTGCACGAATCTGATCTGCATTTAATTCTGCTTGAATGTCATCAAATTCAGTTGCAAGTGCTTCTTGTGCAGTTCTTCCTCCTTGTTCTACCAGTCTCTAGCAGAAGTGCATCAAGATCAATTTGTCTTTGTGTTTCAGCATCCATTTTAGCTTGCAATCTTTGAGCTTCTTCTAAATCTGCTAACTCTTGAAGCTCTTTTGATGTCTTTGATGCTTGAACTTCAGCTTGAAGGTCCTCTTCAGTCATTGGCTCCTTTCCTTTTCTCCTTTGAACCCTTTCTGCCTCACCAGTATTAACCTCAGCAGCATTAACTTCACCAGTATTAACTTGAGCTGAAGGTGTACTATCAGGATTAAGTTCAGCAGTATTAACTTGAGCAGTATTAACTTGAGCTGAATCAGGTTCTTCAAAATGAAGAATTTTGGTAGGAGTTTTTGTAGACTTTGGTTTCCTTTTGTAAATCTTGCTACCAAGAGGTGCTTGTGATCCCTTAAATCCTTCTGAAGCTACATTTGTTAAGATCTGTGCAGCCTCTAAGGTGGAAGGACTTATTTGTTCTTCTTGAGCCTCCCCTGAACCCTTGCTCTTTTCAGGAGTAGCAAATGTATCTCCTTGATCTGTTTCAAAAGGAACTTCTTGATCCTGACCCTCTGCATCCTTAGCTTCTTTACTTTTCCTCTTCTTCCTCAACTTGTTTTCTAGCTTTTTGACTTTCTCTATCAGCTGCAAGATTGCTGTTCCAAGAGTCTGCTTAGTTTCACTTAGCTCCTTTTCCAGGGATTCTACTCTTGATTGCAACCTAGGTACAATATCCATCAGATTTCTGAGTTGCTCACTTTCTTCACTAGATCTAAATGCTTGATTTTCAGGCTCATGTGAAGGAGGTGGAGACAAGTGATAAGAAGGTTCAAATGATGGACCTTCTGTATCATGATATGAAGGTGATGGAATTTGAGGAGATGGTGGAAGAGTTGGTTGAATGTCAGGAATGGTAGAGACTGGTGGAGATGATGTTATAGGTGGTGGAGGTGTTGTAGCTGTTGGTTGTACACTTGATGGTTGAGGAGGTGTTGATGAAGATTGTACAGGTTGAGTTAGTGTGGAAGGTGGTGGAGGTGTTGGTGATTGTGTTATTTGTACATGAGATGATGTGGGAGTTGGTACAGGGTGAGATGGTGTTGGAGCAGCACTTGGTTGAGGTTGACCTGCATCAATGGTTAGCATAACAGGCAACAATGGTCTATGTATCCCTTGAAAACCTCTTTTCATATTTCCAAAAATCTTTTTGGTTAATGATACAGGGACAAAAAGGTTTTTGTTTTCAGTTTGAACATTCAAAATCATTTGAAGAAAACGGGGGTACATTAAAAACTTTGATTTGCTTTTCAAATTTGAGATCATTCCATCAAAGATAAGTTTTGAAAAGTTAAAGTCTCTTCCAGTGGAAAGACAGATCAAAGCAATGGCGATGTTGCTACCAAACTGATCCCATCCTCCACTTTTGGAGCTTAGACAGTGAAGAATGTGATGGATTAAGAATCTCCATTGGGGTGTAAAGTGACTTTTCCAAAATGTAAAAGTTCTGTCATTTACATACCCAATATTTTGCAATCCTAACTGCTAAAAGATTACAAGCTAAATTTGATGAGGAAGAAAGACTTGCAAGAGAGAAAGCTGAAAAAGAACAAGAAGCCAATATTGCTTTGATTGAAACACGGGATGATATTCAAGCAAAGATTGATGTTGATCATCAGTTGGCTGAAAGATTGCAAGCACAAGAACAAGAAGAGTTATCTGATGCAGAAAAGGCTACATTATTTCAACAACTCTTAGAGAAAAGAAGAAAGCATTTTGTAGCTAAGAGAGCAGAAGAGAAAAGAAACAAACCACCAACAAAAGCTCAACAAAGACAAATAATGTGTACTTACCTAAAGAACATGGAAGGATACAAGCTCAAAGATTTGAAGTCAAAAGGGTTTGATTCTATTCAAGAGATGTTTGACAGGGCTTTTAAAATGGTAAATACATTTGAAGACTTTAGAACAGAGCTGGTGGAAGGAAAAGAAAAGAGAGCAGGAGAAGAGCTGATACAAGATAGTTCAAAGAAGCAAAAGGTGGATGATGACAAAGAAATAACATAGCTTAAACAATGTTTGGAAATCATTCCAGATGATGAAAAGGTAACTATTGATGCTATTCCTTTGGCTGTTAAGTCTCCAAGGATTGTTGACTGAAAGATCCACAAAGAAAGAAAGAAAAGCTATTATCAAATAATAAGAGTTGATGGAAAGTCTCAAATGTATAGGATCTTTAGTCAAATGCTTAAAAGTTTTGACAGGGAAGATTTGGAAGACTTGTACAAGTTGGTAAAAGCTAGATATGGATCAACAAGACCAGTGGAAAGCATGGATTATCTGTTACGGAATGATATGAAAATAATGTTTGAACCACATGTAGAAGATGAAGTATGGAAACTGCAAAATGGATACAAAGTGTTAGAATGGAAGCTGTGTGACTCTTGTGGAGTACATTTCTTGAGGATGTCACTCGACAACCTATCACACGCATACGAGCCACAGATCTATACGCACCCCCCTTCGCGTAGAGAAGAAGTATCCCACTCTCAACGCACACTCACCACCTACCACTATCCTGTGTGTAAATGACGCGTGTATAGTGGAAAGACGCGCGTCCACAGATATGCGGATCCGTTTCTGCTAAGACACTGTAAAATGGTTATCAGCTTTGTAATATTGGATCAGATAAAACTGCTTAAGAAGTAAAAAAGTGTTTGGATGCATCTCCTGGTGTTGATGAAGCTGTTAATGAAGAAACTTGATGAAAGCCCCCCCCCCCCCCCCCCCCCTCCCCCCCCACGCCCCCCCCGCTCCCGCAACCCCCCCACCCCACTCCCCCCCCCCCCCCCCCCCCACCCCCACCCCCGAATATAGTTTAGGAAGAGGATTGTTGGGATTAAAAGTCTTCTTGATGATTTAGAATTTACTTGCATCATGTTTATGTTAATTACTGTTGAGGAAGTTAGTGTTGCTCTTGAAACACTTCAAGAAAATTATACTAAGTCAGTTTCTACTGTTGGTATAAAAGTTAATGCTGCTAGTGAATGTTATTCTGATAGTACAAAGAAGTTCTTGCTCGCTTGAAGAGTTATACTATCTCAATGAAAGTAATCCTAAGTTGTTTAATACTGCTCTGTGTTAAATGGTTAGTACTACTAGTGTCAAGTTTATTATCTGTTTGTTAGTATACTTATTGTATTGTATTATCTTATTTTTAGAAAAGATTTTATTTTACTTTGGATAATTGTAAGCCGAGTAGGACTCCAAGGTGTATAAAAGGAGTTTCCTAGGGCATAAGAGATTTATGTACCAAATCAAAAATCAATCTTTTTCTTACTTCAAGGTCTTTTGACTTCTAATACTTTGAGAGTATCGTGTTATTATATTATTGAAGCTTATTTGTTGAATTATATGTTCTTAGAATTACTCTTTCATTGATAATTCTTCTTAATATTAAAGATTAGATTCCGCATAATCTTTAATACATTCAAACAAAGTTTCTACTATAGTTGTGTTAGATTTATCTAATATAACTAAACCTTAAACAAGCATTAAGGAATTCGATCTATTAAAGTGGGACCAACAATGCTTAAAATGAGTTAAAACCTAAACCTGATTTATCTTCAGAGGGTTTTTGGAAACTTAACATTTCCTTAAGTGAGTGGGCACTCTTTTCAAATTGAGTTAGCTTAAAAGCTTCCTCTTTTAGTTTCTCATTTTCAATTTTAAGTGTTTGATACATTGTACACTCGAGATCAACTTCCTTATTTTTCTCGAGTTTTGACACTTTTTTTAACTTACTAATTTCTTTTTCTAAACTATTTAAAATTGTTTTTAAGTGCTTGTTTTTAGTGATGATTTTTTAACTCATTTGACTTAATTTACTATATTCATTATCTAACGTAACATCATCTATTGATGAGTTTTCATCACTAAAATAAGAGGATTTAGAATGTACCTCACTAGATGTTTGAGCCATGAGACATGTTTTGTCTTTATCCTTTTAATCATCTTCCTCACCACTATCACTCCAAGAACCTCCAACAAAGGCCATTTGGTTCTTATCTCTTGGTGGTTTTGGAAATTCTCCAATGAGATGATTTGGGTCACCGCATCTAAAACACTTCCTTTCACTTTTGCCATTCTTGTCGTCTTGGCTTCTTTGGAATGTCTTTTTGTCATTCTGTGGTTGTTATACAAACCTAATATATTCTCTGAGTACTTCTTGAGTCTTCTAAATCGCCAGGGCTTATTCTTCGTCTTCACTTTTGAGTCAAACTTTCTTCATCACTTAATTCCTTATTTTAGCATTATAAGGGCAAGCGTCTCCTTTCTCTCCTTTTACGTTTGACTATTTCAGAATCTTTCTTGATGATCAATTCGTGAACTTTTAAGTTCCCGATGACTTCATCAAGTAATAGTGATGTCAAGTCTCTCGACTCTTCTATCGTCGTGACCTTTGCTCTCTATTTAGGACGTAGAGCCCTAAGAAACTTTATAACATAGTTCTTGCTAGAGTAACACTCATCAAGAGCTTTTTAGACTAGTAATAAATTATATTATAAATCTAGCAAAACATTATCTATAGATTCAGTCTTCAGTAAATGATCGAATTATTCATATGATCGATTTCTTGGTTTTCTTTGACTTGACTTATTACCTTGAATGGGTGTCTCATTTAACAAATTGTTTTCAAATTTCTTTTGCCGTATTGCAACATAATAAAATTTCTGTTCCATCTTTTTCTAGGCAATGCGTTATAAATAACCATTTTAGAATTAAACAAAAATTTTTAAAATTAGAAAAAAATTTGTAAAATTAATTTAAAACTTCGTTTATTTTTAGCAAGTCTCTTTTGAAGATATCGATACATTTGTTTCCAAATGGAACAACTTCAATCGTGTTTTAGTTTTCGGATTTTGGAATACTGGCAGAAAATCAACCTAGTTATAACATGCCAATGATCAAGATTTTTGAATTCACATAATGTATCGTATCTAGTTTCCAATAAAATAAACGTCGCTTTCTAAAAAGAGGTTGGCTTTTGCATATGATTTCTCTTCTAGATATTTGTCGGAATCATAAGTATAGGATCTAGCTTTAAAAGAATATTTTTAAAAAATCTTAGGTGATCCTGGCTTCTGATACCGATTGTGAAAACTAGACGGGGGGGGGGGGAGGTTGAATAGTTTTACCGATTTAATTTAAGTTTTAAAAACTTTGTTTCAAAAACTTTAGATTTGTGTTTATGTGAGTATGCACAACATATATATATGAACAAATATTTAATCCACAAATACATATAAACAAAATATAAACAATAAATATAAGAAAGAATAATAAAGAGATAGAACGATCAAACCACAAGACGAGAATTTATAGTGGTTCGGCTATGAAGCTGTGCTTCGCCCTACAACACTCCTCGAGTATCCAACTCGAGATTTCCCCCACTATGTCACAGAATTCTTTAGGTGATGGAAAATTGTACACGTCGGCTGTATACAATCTTCCAACAAGCTCACTTTAGCGTGATATTATTAAAGGGGATTTAGAACTAGAAGAAATCTATGTGTAAAAGTGTAGACAATGGTTTGGGAACTATCCACTATTTATAGGCAAGCTGAGGAGCGTCTAAAACCAGTTCGGTCCCAGATTTTTGGCCTGTCCCAGATATATTGGGGCCCGACACACCTATCAGGGGATCGTCTAGCGTAAGTCGCTCCTTTTTTGTCTTTTAGTGGGGAAGTGGTTTTTTCTGGTTTAGGTAGTATCTTTTTTTAAGGGGGGGGGGGGGAACCGTATTTCAAATTTATATATTTAGTAAAACATTTTGTTTGTCTAATTTATTTTTGTAAAAAGTTTTATCACATTTTAAAATTTAATGTTTTAAGACAAAAACTTATTTCCTTGATATTATACAAGTTTATTATTATTTTACATATCTTAGTGATTTTCGTCGAAATAGAAATTTAAGACTAATTTATTGTATAATTTATTTTTAACGTAGAAACGTTTTGATATTTTGTCATTACTCCAAAAAGTAGAGAGGTCAAATAATATAATATATAGTTTTAGACTTTATTTGTATTAACACACTAGGAAAAGGTTCATTAATATGTTACTATTACAGAGATCCTCCAAAAGTTCAAAGTTTCATATCTTCTTGCTCAAAGGATGGAAAGAAGTAGTAGATCGTTGTGGGCAATAGAAGGGCCTAAGAGATGGGTTATGGTTGTGGAACAAATGATAAAGTAGGCTTGATGATTTCAATGAAGATGGGGCAATGTTAAGTTGAAATTACAATCCCTTCTGGACAGAAACAAGTTCTTGTTGGAGCTGAATAAACTTGCAAGAAAAAAAAATGGAGTTTGATCAGACTTAGATTTCTTTAGCTATACCAGGAGGTAAAAGGATGTGTCAAGTTTGATACATGCATCGGTTAGGGACTATGCTAACCGAACAATACTAGGGATGATATATTTAATGATATATAGACAAGATTTCATCAATATTGAAGATCTTCTAGAACCTGAATGATGAAGTCATTTAACGGTATACCATTCTAAATAACCTTATTCAGGTTCTGAGAAAGGCCCTGATATTGATGACCATGCCAGGACTTTTAAACTTCTATTACCCCCTCACTGATTGCTGAAGTTGAGAAAAAGAATGTAACACTCGCTGGAGCAAATGAGGGTTATTGAAGACTGAGGCAATAGTTAGGGATAAATCATTCGATATCCTTATTGTGTAAAAAATAAAAAAATAAAAAAAAAAACTATTGTGCTTAATGAAAAAAATCAAATGAGCTTTGTTTGTTTTTTACTGCTTCTATTTTGCCTTATTAGTTTCGTAAGAAGAACTTGTTTGGCTCACTTACAATCTGATTTAATTTAGGCCTATGTTGTTATAATCTAATAGGGGTGATTATTGGGTCATTTTATTGGCTTCAGTCTCTAACTGATCTGAACATAATCTGGCCTAAGTGTTTTTAGTCTATGTGGAGACAATTCAACACTTAACTCGTTCAGAGTTTTTGAAGACCAAAAGAAGTATTCATTAGCAGTTGATGTGGTTCAGTGACTGAAGAGACAAGATCAAAAGAAGAAGTTCTAATTCAACAAGGTTGGCATGCCTCGCTTAAACGATGTCGATTCCTCAAGAAGTTGAGACAAAAAGTCTTTGCTTATAAAAAGTTTACTAAGGTGAGGAAAACTTTGCTTTAATGATTTCTTCCAAAGTTGTTAAAGAAATATAAAACAATGTATTATCTGTTTCTAAAAGAAGAATTTTTTTGTTCCTTACCTAATATGACATATCACATGGGATACACGACCAATCCATTTGATGCTTGGCACTTGTAAAGGGTAACCCATTATAGTCCTTATTCTCTTGTTTAAAAGAGAATGTTGTAAATGTGTAAATTGTTATCTCTTGCAATTGATGTGAATTACTTTCTTCACAAATTTTTTTTTGATGTGTATTTACATTCTAGAGCTTTTACTCCTTCAATCAAACTTAGGTCGCTAGTAAGCCTTCGCATAAGGGTAAAGTTTTATACTTGAACAATAACTATAAGATTAGTGTTTATAAGTTAGAAAGAAGAATCACCAACTTGTCAGCATCTATAGGTGTATATTAAACAAGTAAACCTTGTCATAGATTATTTTGATTTATTCTAATAAGCATTTATACGTTGAAAATTATCACTTGTGTTATTTATTGTTTTATCAGTTTTGTACTCTTATTTTAAAGGATCCTAGGTTTTTATATTGTGAAGTATAAAATATATTCTCCGCGTATTAACGTGTGTGCCCCCAATAGGCTCACATATTCGTAACGTATTCGTGCTAGTCCGACTACCATAACTCAACATTGTCATAGGATTCTTCTTCATTCAACTCTAAAGTGATCGAAGTTTGATGTTCATCTAGGTCGCCACATATGTTGATCATCCGCTATGCCGATCATCCGTTATGTCAATCATCCGTTATGTCGATCATCCGTTAAAAAGTCGATAAAATAATAACCATTATGACTTACACATGTAAGCAAGGCTGTCAAGATCGCGATCCCACCTGGGATCGTTTTTGTCTTTGCAAGATCGAGATCGTAAGATCGGATCGAGATCGTAAGATCCTACCAATTTATCATGTTCTGTAAGCAACGGATAAACGAGTCAAACTATTTTTATTTCTACTCATCATCAAATATAAATTTATATAATATCCTTTTAAAAATGTCAAAGTTCAAATTTAAAATACCAAAGTAAAAGTAAAACACAAAAAAGTCAAGTTTCAATCGTCACATTCACGATTTAGCGGAATAAAATTACATAACATGCGTAATAAACGTCTCAAAACAAAGTACTTCACTAGTATCACTACAATTAAGCTATCTGAATTAAAACTTAAAGGTTAATAGTTAAAACTATGAAAAGGTAAAAGAAAAAACAACAATTACCTGTAAGAAATTTTTTGCTTAAGGTAACTAGAACATGAGAAGAAGAACCCTAATTTGTTTCATGTAATTTCAATTTGGGGAAAGTAGATAATTAGGTTTATTGATTAGAAAATCTAGGAATGAAACGTCAATACTTGTTACTGAGATCAGCGGACTCGTATTGTTCTTTTTTGGGCCTAAAAAAAGTAATGGGCTAGTAAGTATGTAAGTCAATAAGTTAGTAACTTGGTAATTTGGTAAACTCGTATCGACACGCGATCCTACGATCTTACGCGCGAGTTTACGATCCTACTTGCGATCCTACCTCTGATGCGATCCTACACCGATCCTACACGATTTTATCAGGTGAACACGTAAGATCGTACGATCTTACGTGTAAACTCGCGAGTTTGACAGCCTTGCATGTAAGTATAATGAGGTTAATCGGTGCCCGCTGTGGATTTATATAATCAGCTATATTTTAATATTGTATTTGAGTGTATAAATGACAATGTCTTAGGAGTCACAATGATCTTTTAAAAGATGCATGTTAATGAATATAAGTATAGAAATATCAACTCGTACATCTAAATTCGTTTTTTTAACTGTGTTAAGTGAACACATTAACATAAGCTCTTATGATTTGATTTCTAATAATACCTAATGATCGCTCGATGTTTCGTATATTTTGTTTATGTCAAGTATTAATGGTCGCGCTTTGCCGTGTTGTATTGTTTAATTAGTTAAATCGTATAATTACTTTGCTTTTTGTGCCATAAAAATATTGCATGTGTCTATATAGTAGGGGTGTGCACGGTTCGGTTTGGGTCTGTTTTTGGCTAAAACCGAAACCGGACCGAAATATTCGGTTTTTATAAAACCAAAAACCGAAACCGCTTGGTTTTTGGCGGTTCGGTTTTTTCGGTTTCTCAATTTTTGCGGTTCGGTTTTTCGGTTTCAAACCGTTTGTTTTACGTAGAAAATTGGTTATATTTTTGTCAATATGAGCCTAATAATGTTTACACAAATTTCTAATTATACACATAATAAATGAGTGACAAACAATGCATGTGAAATTACACATTGGAGATCATGGCTCATTGTAAAAAATTATATTGTCATGTAACAATCTATATATTACAAACATTAATATAATATATATTATATTAATTTCATCTATAAAATATTTATGAATTTAAAATTTTTAGTTATCATTTATTTATTTATATTATATTAATTATATATTATTATTAAACTGGGGTGGTTCGATTCTGTTTTTACGGTTCGGTTTGTGAAGACAAAAACCAAATAACGATTTGATTTCTAATAATATCTAATGATCGCTTGATGTTTCGTATATTTTGTATTGTTTAATTAGTTAAATTGTTTAATTACTTTGCTTTTTGTGCCATAAAAATATTGCATGTGTTATATAGTATAGTTTCATTCACTTTTATATAACTGAATTGAATAATGCACTTCATATTATTTATCTAATACCGTTTATATCATTCAAACATTTATAATCATTTTGACTTACTACATAAAAAAATAAGCAATTTATTTATAAAAGAGTACGTAAACTAAAAACATTGCAATGTTAGGCTCGTTTTATTCCAAAATTATTATAAAAATATAAGAAGTTAAAGTAACAATTTAAGGTAAGGATATCGGGGTTGTGAATATTCTTTTAAAAACAAAGTCAAAGGTAGCTTTTGAAAATTGTTAGATAATTTAAGGGAGTGTTTTGAATTATATTCTATTTTTTCAAAAAATATATACTAGTACTAAACTTCAACATTTTTTTATAAAATCGTACGTATGTCAAAAGTATTATAATATTGGCTTAATTTGTTCGTAATTTATAGATCTTTTCATCGGTATATTTTTTTATTGAAATCGCTAGATATTTGTTAAATATGATAAATAAAGTTTGTTATATAAAAACCGTAAATAACTAAAAGTATATGGTACTTTTCGTAACTCGTCACATAGTTCAGTGGGTGTTGCAATTTTCTTTTTTTTAAATAAAATCAAATGTAGGTTTTGTAATTGTTAGATAGTTTAAGGGTACGTTTTAAATTTTATTTTAATTTAACAAAAAATATATATTAAACTTCAACATTTTTTATAAAATCGCACGTATGTCAAAAGCATATCAATATTTGGCTCATTTTGTTGTTCGCAATTTAGAA